>JH152916.1:29791-84646 GCA_000226015.1 Mnemiopsis leidyi | reverse complement strand
TGCTATGTAATCACGTGATCAAATTAACACTCCACCAAAACTTTGCGTGCGCTTTACTCTCAGTCTTGAAGCAATAAACCAGGTGACATCTCTTGCTTCTTCCCTCCATTTTCCTGTAATGGATTATAAGCCGGGACGGTTTATTGTAATAACAGTGTTTATCACACCACCCACGTGACACATACAAATAGCACGTGACAACCAACACGTAAAAGTTGTCGTACATCTCCAGCTCATCCAATCTTGATATTAAATCTCAAAACTTGCACAGCTTTATAACGAATATCTGCGGTCATTTCCCGCTAGTTCAGCGTCAGTGTTGTGTGGCTAGTTAATAAGTTGTGTCGGTTGTTCCTTCTGGCGATGAATGTGACCAGCAGATCGGATACAGCGCACCTTTACGATAACCAGAAGGAAGAGCTGAACCAGGCTACTATAAGCGTGCGTCACGGGGGTGGGGGGGGGGTGGGAGAGGAAAAACGATGAAGAGGGGGCTAGGGGTCGGGGGATGTGTCCAAATTCAGTCCGTTGTTTTGCATTAGAACAAGCAATTTATATGTTACATGTTTTAATGGGTTCAATAAAATTACCAACTCGCGACAACCCTGTGACGAGTTTTTCCACAGAAGAACCCAAAGCTCAACAGGAAAATAATCTCTGTCCCATTCTCTCAGGAGACGACCGACACAGAGATACACGAACTGTTTCAGCTGATGGACGTCAACAAGGACCAGAAGTTAGCTCCCAAAGAGTTAGATTGTGTGCTCCGAGCGCTCGGCATCAACGCAACAGAGGCAGACCTTATTGAGTTTATCGGCGAGCGTGAGTATACTGTTAAAACGCAATCTAGTTTCCTCAGTGGATGAACGGCAATTACACGCACTTGCTAGCTATATATATTAAACAATAGCAATAAATGTCGTAAAACTTGATAGCTATATATAGTTAAGTACAGCAATAAATGTTGTCTTGCTGGCGTCATCTGTTGCGTCACTTTTGATCATTTAAGCACCCTGTATATTATATATATATATATATTGATTATAGAGCACCCTGGATATCATAGCTCGCGACAGTTGTATCAAACAGTTGTATTAAAATCTTAAAAAACTGACTATTAGATTGAATACCAGATTGCTATGTTTTATATTACCTTGACGAAGCTTTGACCTCATTTGGATTTGACCTTGGCCTTATTCATTGACAAAATAAAGATAGAATTTGTAAAAGTAAGCTGTTTATTTCCGCAGTTCCGACTCTAGAGGAAGGGCAAGACAAGGACTGTGTAACCTACGAACAGTTTGCCGAGAGCATTAAAAAGAACATGGCACTTACAAACGAGACCGATTCCTTACAGGTTTTGCCAATTATTCCATATATGGAGATTTTTGTCACGTGAGAGGCCTTAAAACCAATAAGGAAATCAGGACCATGATCACCTGACCAGATACGGTACTACGATAGATCTGAAGGTAATGACTAAACAAGGAAATTTGCTTTAGGTGACGTTTAACGCATTTGATCATGCCGGGGACGGTTTCATAGACACAGACAAATTAAAATCGGTCCTCTCGAACCTTGGACTACAGTTTCAGGTAAAACACAGCATTATCAGGTAGGTCAACAACGTTAATTCTCAGTACACTTACACGATTCCAAGAAATTGGGTACAGTCGGGCAAGAAAAAGTGCCCTTCTATGTATTACTGCAGTCAATCTTGATTTGGTAAAATTATTTGCTGATAGTATATCGCGTGCAACTGTTCAATACACAGATTTACAGTACTGTCTTTACAGGATACAGATATACAGAACATCATACATCACGTAGGAACAGAGGGGAGGATATCGTTCGACGAGTTTCAAAGATTTATGTTAAACTGTGATGATATCATATGAAGTTAGCTGTCAGAAATGTTATGGAATTCCTTTTTAGTGGCATGATGTGTGACAGACAATTGCTTTCGGTTTTGCAGCTAATAGTTATCAAAATCGATAGTGTTTCGTCAGATTATAATCATTTTCAGGAATTCGAAAGAATAGATTCTAATTACGTGGGGTAATTCACAATGATATTAATTTTGATTTACGCTTATCTGAAGAAGTTTTGACACCAGGAAATGAATAAGAATCATTGCAGTCATGAAGATTTTAATGATGGACATAAATAGAGTTTCGTCATCGTGTATGAAAGTTTCTTGTTAAAAACGCCAGATAATTCTCATCATAATTGTTGGTGATTTAACTTTCTCGACAAATTAGCACTTATTGTTTAGCACTCTTTGTTTTCTGCTGTGTACTACAAGTCGTGGTCCTTAAAGGCAAAAAAAGTAAGATAGCAGAAAAAGTAGTCAAAAATACCTAAAACAAATACTAAAATGACCGAACACAATTCTGATAACTTACTCTTCCTTGATAAGATTACTTCGGGGTGTGTCCGTCAGTTTCAGCAAAGTCTCGTAGGCGTACTTCTTCATCCCACTCATGCCTACTAGTGCGGGGGCCGTGATGGACTTCTGTCGTTTTACTGACCTCCGGGCTAGTAAGGAATGTGTTACTGAGTGATCAGTACACATTTCTATGTAATAATTATTCGTCAATGCTATAATTATTCGTCAAAGTTATCGTTTAAGATTGTGAAATTAGAAATACCAGTATCTTTATCGTTAATCACAAAGCTAGATAGAATGAGACACAAAGCTAGATAGAATGAGACAGGCTGCACACGAGAAAGTACTGCCCAGCACATTACCTGATTTCCTCTCCAGATGTTCGACATTTCTGTCTTGACGGTAAATCCTAGTGCCGCAGAAGTACCAGTATAACATCTCATCCGAGTCCTCTCCTATAGGCAGGGTCTTCAACTGCCATTTTTCTATCGTCTGAAACCAAGTATAGGGTCTTAACTCTTAAAGGAGTTTCTACAGAGGTAAATTTTCTCTGATCGACTCAAATGTGATTTATCTATATCAGGTAGAAACTTTGCTGTTTCAGTAAATCATTAGTGGAGTCTTATTTGTCGGGCAAAATTTACAAACCTACATTTCAGTCTTAAAGGTTACAAAGATATAATCAACCCCTAATTTTACTCAATATCGTTGCTGATTAGTGATTGTACATATATAGCAGAGTCTACGGTACAATCTATTACCATTTCAATTTTAAATGGCTTTGTGAAGCTTAAAACCAATATAATGAGAGTAAAACACGAGCCTTATAATTGATTGAACCGACTAACCAATACATTATCACTTAACATTTCACAGCATAACATTCTGCAAGACTAAGTGCTTAACAATTACCTTAATGATACCATTCATGTCCGAGTTTTCCATCCTCATTTCGCAGAGGTTGTACAGTATGTCCAGCTTTTCCCAGCTTGTCAAAATTCTGAAGCAGTGTGTGATTAGCATTCTCTGTGCGACCATGTTACGCACCTACAAGTTCGCTGGCAAATAGCCATGCGGTACCTGAACAATTTTAGAGAACTTATCTTTCAACGGCTCTAGCTTATCTGTATAAGTCAGTAGAATGGAGTTTGCCGCAACGGTCGAAGGAATGAGCCTACCGAGATTTACACACACACGCAGGTCACATATAGCAGGACCAGGCGTGCCATGCATTAAGTGCCTACGTCACAGGACAAAAGTTACCGCCTTTTTTGTGATGGAATAAACTGTGGCGCGCGCGGCCCCCAATTTCGAGTAAGGTAAATTGTGACAGTCTTATGGTTTTATCTATTGAGCCGCGCGATTTTGCTAGTTATTGGCGTATGTTGCAGGTATGTCCCGCACACGGTGCTATTAATGTAAACAGGCGTTCCTGTTACGGCAGTGTAAAGATACTGGTGTAGTACGCGATACATCGAGAAACGTGCCAATTGACGCCCGGAACGAATATATTGTTGTCATTAGAGAATGCTCGGCCAATTGCAGGCAACAAAGCCGACAGTATTATAGCTTGCCGGTTCGATGTGCTGGAATGTCTGCTGTAATGCACACATTTCGTTACGGACGATGAGAAAATCGCGACGGGAAATTAAGCGGCAGGACGGTTAGATGAGGGCTGACGAATTGTTAACTGGAGACAAAGTTAGTCGGTTACAGAAGATACCTCGGGTTTATGAGTTATAGAATGTAGGCTGTGTTTGGGCCGGTAATATATTAGTCTGAGGACACGGACAGAGGATTTCTGCCGTTGCAGCACAAGTCTGTAAAATATGGCAGGACAGTTTACTGGTGTCGTGGTGATGTCTATTAACAATGAACTGAAGATCTTTAATTGTGTTTAAACAACGGAGGTTTTGTTTCAGTGTTAGTGCGAACTCTATGCTATGCTGATTGCTGGATGATGTAAATAGCAGGGATTCCATTGTGTTAGTAAACAGTGTTGTTGCTTCAGATGCAGAGCTGGAGAAATTCCAACACACACGAGAAATTTTTAGCAGTGTCCAGTTGCAGCAGTTGCAGCATTTTGTTACGTATCAATTGCAAGGGTAAAATTTGATGTTAATCTGCAAATGCAGTGAATTTGGAGGAGAGGTAATGAGATGTCAAAACTCACAAATTCTAGCTAACATTATATTTAAACTGGAAACTTTCTTCAAAGCTGTATTGTGGGGGAGAAGGGGTTTAAACACGCATTTATGTGCATTAATGTCAATGCCAGTCTTTAATGTCAATGCCAATCTTGTGATTTTTCAAATACTGAAATTAATGCTCTTTGCCTGCTGCCAACATCCCATAACTACATAAATTAGTTGAAAAGTTAACCACCCCATATACATTACTGAATACTGTGGACGTTGATCCAGAGCCCAGATAGGTAAATCAAGTACAGTGCCTAGTCCCCAGTGTTATAATTATAACAGTCTGCAGTGTTATAATTACAATGCAGAGTGTGTCAATTATTACTCGACCGTTATACTTCCTTGCTCTTCTCTACTCAATCAGCCACTAATTAACATTCCTTAATTAACACATTCTTTATGTGTGATACCCCACAGTTAGGGTCACTAATTGAATATTCGTAGTTTGCAAATGAATATATTCAGCTGGCGGTGGGTTACTAACCAAAATACAAGTATGCAGATAAAGATGGAATGTTTAATGACAGGTTAGACGGCCTGGATCAGAGAAGAAGTACACCAGCATCTTGGACCGGAATTAAGCGATCATGGTCCATGGTTGTACATAACTTAACGGGCAACTAGCTAGTCGCAAATTTGTGAAGCAAACTTGTACGTTTTCAGACAACTTTTTGATAAAATTAATCAAATCGTGTTAAAGAAACCGAATATAAACATAAAGATATTTTAATTTGAATATATTTTAATTTGAGAATTTGAATATATTCCAATTTGAGAATTTCTAGTTTACAACAGTATCTTTTTTCATTAAACACCGAGTTGCCAAACATTCGTTGTTTTAGCAACGCTGTTCCGAGGAAGACACGAAATGAGATTGTTCACAAAATTGGACACAAAGTCTTTCCGAGGAAAATATCGTCCGACAGAACAATAAACAAAATATGGTCTTTGGGACCATGTGTGCAACAAGTAAAGATCATTAAGTGACATTAGCTGGATTAGCCAAAAACTGGAAGATTGATATCCATCACGATCGTCACGACTGACACGCATTTTTTGACTAAACTAAGCACCCAAAGTTCATTAAAAAGATAAGCAAGTTAATTACTGGTATGCATTAGGGTGGACCGTAGCGAACAGCTGAAGAGCGTAGAGTTGAGCCTACTTAGTATTGCAAAATTTTTGAGACGCGATGAAAAATATCCGGCTTTTTCAATGTTATGTGGAAATGTATAGTGCAAGCTATGTAAGTATGTAAATTCCAAACTGACGCTTACTTTTTAAAATCAAAGTTGTTGAGAAATAGGACTTCTCGAATGAAAGTTACTTTTCAAAATCAGACTTAACTTCTTTTACAAGTGAGATTTATCGAACTAAACTTACTTCTCTAAGCCGGACTCATCGAACAAAACTTACTTTTCAAAGTCTGACCTATCGAACTAAACTTACTTTTCACAGCCGGACCTATCGAACTAAACTTACTTTTCACAGTCGGACTTATCGAACTAAACTTACTTTTCAAAGTCTGACATATCGAATTTAACTTACTTTTCTAAGTCGGACTTATCGAACTAAACTTACTTTTCAAAGTCGGATTTCTCAAAGGGATTGTTCTTGTTTCGCTCGCTAAATATCAACGCCACTTTTTCTCTCCACGACTTTTCCCTGCAACAAAAAATGTTAACACATTCGATATGACTAGTCTCATTCTTGAGGTTAAATCAATGAGGCTAAATGAGTGATTGAGTTATCTGTGTACCGTGAACTAATCATTTCCGCTATTTCGTCTTAGAACCTATCTTAAGACAACACGCGAAAAAACATATGATAAAACATGTGATATACACGTGATGTCTGGTTTAGACTGATAAACGAAAACAGCATCTGAATATTTAACTCTGCGACGACTTGGTGATTGAATGCGACACATATTTCGTCTTTAGCCGATTTCAGTTATCATTCGCGACCAAATTCAAAAATCGCGTACATTATTGGTCGTCTCTCATAGCGTAACTGCAAAATTTGAGAATTTCTGTGCTTTAAGTAGTAAGTACAAGTGCATAAACTGAAATTTCTGTAAGGAATGTCTTTAAGACGATTTATTGCTTGAGAGTAGAGACGATTTTCGTAATCTTAACACAACATGTACGGTATGAGAACAAAAATCTTTACTCATCAGTAGGACTTCCAAATATGGAATAATCTTTCAGAAGTTTCATTCCGGACGAGATGAAATTTTTGTGCAAGTAACTATAATTGAATCATTATAATTATTAACTTAGGCATTGTATAACTTGTGTAACTGCACCATGCAATCTGGCTAGACTATACAAAACTTACAGCTCGCAATTAATTATTGACTCAGCTGAGTGTAGTTACATAGTAAAGCAAAGCTAGGATATCAGTACATCGCAAACTACTACTGAATTCAGTTAAACAGTAACAGGCTCAATTCTTCTCCAACATCAGAACTGTCAGTGGTATTTCTAGCTCTCGTTGCATGATCTGAGAGTTTTATAGCTACAGAGATCAACTTCGCTAATTTCTACGTCGTATACGGTGATAAGGTATATCGCGATTTTAGTTAGATTCTATATCCTCGAAACTATTTAAAACATTTAATCTGAGAGTTCTAGAGCTACAGACACTATCCAAATGTGTGTGTGCCATTAGTTAAGTTCTTGTAAGCCAATTCTCTTTAGAAACTTATGTGTTAAAGTACCATATGGAAAGTTGTCCAAGACACAGTGACTTTATAACTAAATTACAAAATGGCACTCACTACAAATCATACGTTTAATAAAGGAATGTCTCCGTTTTGCTTCTTGTGTTCTTCGCTTAATCCTACTAAACTCTTAGACTCAATCAACAAGCTTATTCTATCCCAGACTTGAAATAATCAAACTGGTCAATTACTGATCAAACTCAATTAGTTTTTAATTAAACTATGTTAACTAAGTAAGAGGAAAGCAATAGAAAAGTATTACTATCTACTACAAGACGTATAAATGTGTGAAGACCTATAAGCCTCGTCTTCCGACTTCCTTTCACAAAGTCCTTTACTGCACAGATTACTCATGCCTCATGAGTCACACTCATGCCTCACACTCATGCCTCATGAGTCACAGATCACTCGTGACAGTCATGAGGGTTTACTTTTTATTTCGACAGCAGAAACTTCGGTTCGACCTGGTACCACAGATGAATTGGAAATAGTACCTACTTCCATGATGTTATTTAAGTTTCCCTCATGTTACTGCCCTGTCATTTGGCATCCCAGATCATGGGTAATGTCATTTTACTAGCTAATATCTTGAAGTAATGTGGAAATAGCAACTGTTGTTCATTGTTTTCTTTATCTCCTTGGCACATATTTTCTCTAGGGCATCGCTTCATCAGTTTTCTATAAATTCACGGTCGCTTTTCTGCTACAATCAGTTATAACGGCTCGGATCTTTGAGTCGACAAATAGTAAATGCCTTAGAGAACATCTCACTCGTGCGAAGGATTAGTCTATCACGATTTCATAATGCCCGTATTTGCCAGATAATCGGTTGGATAAATTTTATACCTTTTACCTTTAAAAGAAAATTGTTCTTAAATACTTCGATATTCCTCAGCCTATATAGAGGAGCTCTCAGTCCTATATTTCACAATCTAAGGTATACCCGCTACCAGTACCATATGTCGAACTTAAATACTCACTAAGTTCTAAAATCGGAGGTTGTTCAGGGGTTTGAAACCTGATAATGGACACGACCAGTGCATATAACCCTCTAGTGATACCAGGTGCATTGCCGTATTGGTCCTGCTCTTTGCGTCAACTCCTCGAATCGCTTGGTGTTACGTTATCCCCGGCTTAAAACTATTTAAGCCAATATTGATTGCTTGTAGACATGACCTCATTAAAGCTGTCATATCGCTTACATTTAATTGAAAAACTCGGTAACAGCGGATTGATACAAGAAGAAAATTGTTTCGCAATGTTTTTAGTTTTACAAGTTTAATATGCTGAGGATCTTATCACTTGTTTCCTAGCAAGAAAATTGAAATGTTTTAAAAAGTTGGAATAGTGTTAACTTCACATATACCCTAAATTCGAGGTTAACAAACATCATTTACTTCCATATGAAACAAACGCCCAACTAAATCTTTCAGCTAAGACATGACCGAGCAAAACACACTAGGACACACAACCGTCAACATAATCTGCTCCACAACCAGCACCCTCGGTATTATCACCAACACCCTCTCCCTCTCCTACTTCATTGCGCGTGAAAGAAAAGGCATGGTTAACCGAATGTTCATCGCGCTCAACCTCCTCGATTTACTAGTCTGTTTATCAGCTATTCCTGCTGTTATAACCTCGACAGTGGTTCCCGCTCTAATATACCTCACATTCTCACGTGGTACTGCTTATGTCACGTGTTTGTTAACGGTAACTAGGTATCTGTCCATGGTCTGTCCCTTCTACGTCGTACAGAAACGGAGAATGGTGGCAGTTTCTTTCGGGTACTTCCTTTTAGAAGTAACCTGGTTTACTATCGCAGTTTCGAAAACACGTACGCGTCAAGGAATGATGGAATTCGAGTTATCCCCTGAGCGATACATTCCTCTCCTCTTCATTTGTCTGACTATTCCATTTGTCTTGATCTTCAATCTCCTAACCTGTTTTCTCCTGTACAAGTTGAGGGACCCTTCTAGACCTGCCGTCTGTAGAACCAAGAAAAATGCCTGTATAACTGTCACTATACTTGCCACGTTCTTCACAGTTTTCACACTGGCGTACACCGTGCGCGCAGCTATTCACATGGCAGACCTGCTGCGTGGCAATGCACTTCATATCGGGACAGACGATTTCACGGTGGATCACAAGTTGTTGACCTGGTTGCCACTGACACTGAACTCAGCGATTAATCCCCTGGTTTACGCAATAAGAAAGAAGGAAATGAGGATGTATTGGAGGGGGATATTGCAGAGATTGTTTGGTAAATTTCGTGATTCAGACGTAGATGCAGGGACAGAGTAGAAAATCATGCCAGATAATTTTTTGTTCATCAGTGAGCTAATACAGTGTGCTAATACACAGTGTGCTAATACACGGTTCTCGTTGTCTTGCTGAAGAACATCGTGCCCCAGATTTTGCCCCAGCGACCCTAACCCAAACTCTAACCCTAACGAAGCCGTCTGATGTGAAGCAGGACGTCACGGGGGCAAAATATCTGAGACCCAACGTTCAGGGGCACGATGTTCTGGGGCAGGACGTCGGCCACCCTAATACACGCTGCTCTGAATAACAAGATGACGTTCAAGAGTTCTAAAATCCAGACTTGGTAACCAACGCATAAGCGATGAAAACAACTAACAGTTGGTGACATCATAATGAAACATCACATGGAATCAAGTTGACGTCATCACGAAACAACTTTGAAGATCATCATGACAGCATCTGTCATACTGTACCACGGTATATAGTATGTACACTGATATGCTGTATTATGTACACTCGACATGCTACCAGTACAGTCCTACAAATCCACCTACTTAATTAATGATAACATCCACACCCTCACGCACTCATGTGATTTAAAAAACTTAGCACTTCGGAACATGTCGCATTATTTGTACCCGACACTACGTCATATCGAATTTATTATACTGTGTTTTGGAAACGGACATTACTAAGCCAGGAACAATGTAGAGATGGCCTTGTATTGTATCATGTAATTACTGCGATCTGGTTACATAGTTTTAAAGCAGTTGAGAATGTTGGACTTACTGTGGTCTACCTGTTTTGACATGACAGATGATGACAAATTAAAACAGGAAAAAACGTTTCACCGATAACATATTCATGATAATGTATAATGTATATTATGTATATTGTAGAAAATGCTCATGCTTGTGGGCTATACCTGTTCTGTAAATATACAGAAAATTCCATATATGGAATGTTCTCCTAATGGCAGATGTTCGTTTTGGTATGTAATAGGATCTCCAATAAGAACTATTTTAAGACAATGAATACAATTTACCTTTACATTCAATAGCCATACATATGACGTAGAACTCACTGTTGACTCAGAACACTGACCAATACATGTATACATCGTACACAAAGTCAACACAAGAGTACACACAAGTACACACAAGTACACAGAAGTACACAGAAGTACACACAAGTACACACAAGTACACACAAGTACACACAAGTACACATCGTACACACAAGTACACAGAAGTCAGCAATGAGTAATGGGAGCTAGTGCTATCTCAACGTTAGATTTAAGTTGAACCTAAATTACTGCTACCTAAATTAGCATCAATAATTACTTAAATGTAGCATTTATTAAGCACAGCGAATATGTGAAGTCTGCGTATGGGATAACCTTTTATTTCATTTCCCACGCAAATTGAAATTTTAAATCGAGCCAAAGAAATTGTAGCGAAAAATCTTGATATTTCACAAGTGCACGACCTGCTAAACTATGTACTTTGAAGAAACGTGACGTCAGCACAACTGCTGTAGAAAGATTTAACAATTTTAGACTGTCCGACAAGATAATACATAAATATAATATAAATATAATACAAGATAATACACTGCCTATTTCATAAGTCTGATGTGGTTCAAAAATACAAGATGTGTATAACCGATTTACTGCATTGATGTATGACTGAATTACTGCAACTGTATTACTGTACAACCTAATGCATTACTGAATTTGTTCACTAAAAATGCTTCGATTCAAAAGTAGCAAGATTTAACCAACACATAAAACTTACGCTCCATTATATAAAACTTACCCAGCATTAAAAATAAAACCTACCCTGTATTAGATAAAACTTACATTGCATTAAATAAAACTTACATTGTATTAAATAAAACTTACCCTGCATTAAATAAAACTTACATAGTATCAAATAAAAACAATGTACTTACACTGCGTTAGGAAGGATTGCCTGTGTAAGGGCAGTGTACATTTCTGTAAGTAGTACGTCCTCCTCTTCATTTAATAACGCTTCTTCTAACCTCTGCAATTGTTAAGCTTTAGAGCGGGACGTTATTTAACAAATTAACAAATGGTTCAAATTCGAGGAATGCAATGTGATATCTTGTACACTTATGACAGCAGTAATATTAATGTGTTATGTTGTGTTAACTGTTTTGCTTCTGTAAGTCAACCTTTTAAGGCCCTTGTTGTTGTTGTTATTTCATAAAACATTTGACAGAACTTATGACGACGTAAGCATTGTTCAGAAGTACACAATTATGCATGTACAATGTGTATGCCCGCTTATGCCTTATTCTTAGGCATTCTTCTTCTAAATCCCAGACTCATTATCAAATCCCAGACTCATTATCAAAGTCCAGGATGTATCATGTTTCAACAACAATTGTCTAAGTTCAGTGGACAACGCAACGAAATGTAAAACCCTACAAAACTATAGATACAATGTGAATATAAAGTGCACTGATATTGTATACATTGTACAATGAGTATAACCATCAATGCACACTATGGCATAAGTACAATTTTATACACAATACACAACATACAAAATTTACGTAAATCACACTATGTATACACTATACTATGTGTACACTGTGTTACTATACTATGTAATTTCTAGATTCATAACGACCTTCTTAACAGTACAACATGTAATAACCGCCGATTGTCATTGTCCAATGTACAGCAGAAAATGGACAGCAAGCTTATCGTAAACTTGGTAATATGGTGGGAAATTTGAAACTACATCTTACAGTTTAACAGAAAACATGGGCCGAATGTATTCAAGTTTAGTTGCACAGAAGTAACTGTCGGGATGAATTGTTGGTGAAATGGCTTCGTTCTTTAAATTCGCTCTTTTATACACACAACCAGAGAGAGTGTAATGGAAAGAATGCATCCACGCATAAAACATGGCCCTACAGTCTGTCTAGAACTATTAGAATGAAACCAAGAAGATGTACGAACGAAACCGAGAAGATGCACGAATTGTAATAATCCATGAATGTTAAATAAAATTACATGTGATCGCCTTTGAAATTACGTTACTAACTCGATTATCAGAACAGTTTTTCATGTACAGTTAACAATTGTTATCATTGTGTTTCATTAATTTATCAAACAATACGACAATTCCAAACTGTAGTTTAAGCGAACCATTTCCCGAAAAGTCAAAACGAATTACCTCAATCGTAAAGTCGGGAAGTCCAAAAGCATTGCCGAGCAATGAACAGTAATAACAAATTGATGGGACCTCCCACCATCCTTGAACGTCTTTCATTTCGCTACAACGACAAGGCTGCAATCTACATTGGTAACTGAAAGCGTCGACCAGCAGAACGGATATCAAAGGCTGACTCCCGGGTGTAAGAAAGGTGAGCCGACCGCCAGTTATTTGGCCGCTTGCGGAGGAACGACTGCGCGCGTTTGAATACAAATGTAAATTTCGTTTGAAAATGATAACTGCGCGGCGCTCAGTCCCATGGAAACTTTTCTGTCGCTGTTATACCTTGTCTCAGCAGGGCTATGCAACGTGTAGCAAGTTATACCCAACTCTTGCTTGTACAGCGCACCCCTTGTAAAGCACGCACCCTACTGCGCATTTTATTAGCTAAATATCTTTGAATGAGGGTCGAACAAAGTCAGACAACGTGTTACCGGGCGCTTTTCTACGCAACGTGTCTGACTTTGTCCGACCCTCATTCGAAGCGAATAGAAAATAAAATTATGACAGGAGGGTGCGCGCTGCCGTACAATTTCCCACTTGCTAAGCCCACATAGCACTGTGGCTGCTCATGCTCTAATGTAACCAGAGCACTGTTGCGCGCAGAGGGTGTAGTAGTAGGGGGTGTACGAATGCGCTGAAATGGTCTGATTACGCCGCGCACTGTCGTGAGTCGGGTATCACCGCGACAAGCGTTAGACGGATATCATTTAGTCAATCCTTCTACCGTTCTAACGAAACGATCTCGTTCAGCTTTGATCTTGAGCTGCAAGAGTCCGGTATCACCGCGACAAACATATTTGGTAAGATGGGTCAAAGCATATAGCATGAAACAGGTCAAAATGATTCGCTTGATGGTTAACTTGGGTTAACATTAGCGTTTTTTCTTTTGTAAGAGACTGGGCCTGTAAGGTAGGCCCACAAGAGGACAACATTGCAATGCCATGTGCTGTTTAATTTGCATGTTTTAAGGTGTAAGGACAAGGAGTCAGTAGGGGGAGGGAAGGGGAAGTTGCTCCAACCAGAGGAAGTTGCTCCAACCAGAGCCCTTCTCCAGGTGGCTGGAAAATCCTAGCTGCCTAGCAGCCGCAGCATGCGGCATAAGAACCTGGGTCATGGTTAGGTGAAAGGGAGAGTAGGTAGAGATATAAGAGGAAGGAATAAGGGGTTCGAGTAATCCTTTGGTTTTGTTGGTTAAGCTAATAATGTTTGTAATATGGGTGTAATCGAAAATGTTGTTGATAGACAGGTAGAAGTCGTTGAAGTTTTGTCCTTTTAGTTAAGCAATGGCTGGACACTTGCCAAGGAAATGCGAAACTGTTTCCTCCTTCCTGCCGTCTGTGTAAGGTACAAGTAATAAGCAAGTAACTCGAATTTGTGGTAAC
Organism: Mnemiopsis leidyi; assembly: GCA_000226015.1. Classification (NCBI taxonomy): domain Eukaryota; kingdom Metazoa; phylum Ctenophora; class Tentaculata; order Lobata; family Bolinopsidae; genus Mnemiopsis; species Mnemiopsis leidyi. The sequence continues at coordinate 70,436 of JH152916.1, read as the reverse complement.
ATGCCCTGTACTGGCTTGATCTAGAATTGAATTTGCTACACCTGTTATACCCACGCTTTTACAGGTATACTGAAGGGGCTTCTGGAAGATTCTAGATTTTCTATCGGAGACCCTTCTTATTTAACCCTCAAAAACGGTCCCCAGTCATTCTGCTGAGTGATCGACCAAAGAAGATTGCATAAGCAAAAGCCCATAATGCACTCCTCTAGGATTGGCAGATCTGGGAATTTAAACTCCCTTATCTACTGCATGGAAACCATGTTTTGGGTGCCTTTAAGAGATTTTGTCAAGGGTGATTTGAGCAAAATGCAAGATGTTGTAGAGAAGTCAAGCTGATTCTTATTCTCATTAGATTTATTTATATTGTGCCTTATCTCTATTACACACAAGTCGCAAACCATTATTAATGATATTGCGTGTAAATTGCATGCTTTCTTAAACAAGAAATGCCGTGATATGAAATCACACAAAATGCGTTGCACCTTCTTAAACTTGTGAGATATTTAAGAAAGACAGTGTGTCAAGACTTAAAGTCTTTTAATATTCAAATGTTTGCAAGCAATACATACTTCAATATTTTTATGAATGTGTGAGAATTCAACGCTCCTAATACCATAAATAAATTTTTTTGATGTTGATTTCTGTGTACCATATTCATTTTAGATATGATGGATTATATTTATATTTTATTACAAACGATTTAGAAGCCCGTAGTGGTGCCCCTCAGGGTTTTCAATCCATCAATCAATTCCACAGCCATGACAATTTGTAAAAAAAATTGTTCATGTTGAATTGCGTTATTTCTACTTCGTACGGTTATCTCTCCTGTGAAAATTTCTCCTCCCCATGGCATGGTTCAAAATTCAAAAGTACAATTCAACAGCTTGCTTGTGTGAGTTGCTCCACCAACGGCCTTTTTGTGCAGCATGAGTTCCTTGTGAGGTGAAGTACTGCAGTATAGCCCATAGTCGACACATCGTGATCTCTAATTACTATATAGCTATAGCATTGTAGATTGAAATTCTGACAACTACAAGTCGCCAGCTTGCAAGTTAGTAATTAAGCAAATGAAGGTCTGTCGGATTTTTTTTATCTCATACTTATTTTAATTCGGACACTCCAACAGCCACATGTTACACAAGTGTAACGGCCAATTACAGGAGGCCGAATGTACAATTATACATACACGCCAGTGACGGTTAAGGTAGTGTGTACCATACTTTTATCGCCCGAGACTTCGCTGCAATGGGCAGCTACTCATTTAACCCTCAATCACGGTCTCCCGATCATTCGGCTGAGTCGACCGAAGAAGGTTGCATAGGCAAATGCCCTTAGTGCACTTCTCTAGGTCTGGCGGATACGGGATTTGAACCCCCGATCTCCTGCGTGGGAGCCAAGAAGGAAACCACTACACCACCAGCCCCTTCAAAAGGTAAAGGTAAAAGGTAAAGATTTAAATTGGTATCAAATATGAATCCCCTACCAAGAAAAAGGATAGTTTAAGGCAAACATCTGTGTCGATTTTACAGATCTCATCTTCTCCGACTATGAGGCCATAAGTCTTTCTCTATCGACAAGTTCTGCTTAAAACCTGTCATATGAATTAATTTGAAGATGGGGCAGATGGGGAGTCCCTTAATTGTTATTTGTTAAAAACAAATTAATGGACTTTGAGTCCACCCGACTTTGAGTCCACCAGACTTTGAGTCCACCAGACTTAATTATTGACACTGTAACTCCAGTCGAAAGCCTGGGACCACTTAATTAACCTAAAGACCAAAAACACAACATAAGTTCAACAACAAGAAGAACTGGACAGTTGTCACTGCTTTTAGTTAAACTGACATTCTTTCCCGACTGACTGACTATACATTTCCTCCTTCTTCTACATTGGTTACAAAGATTAGTTGAATTTTGCCTATACTTAATATTATATAATTACCTATAGTTTACTGAGACTAAAATTGATCTGCTGCCTCTTTATTGATCTTAGGGGCTCTTTTTCGTGGGGGATGCAGTTCTTTAATCACATTTTCAAACAGTTTTTGTTTATTCAATCAGCATTTCTATTTATTACATCAATAATTATCTATTGCTAGTATATCGTATTTATAGGCCTTAGTGGGGTTTGCAACTAAAAGTCAATTTGACTGACTTGCCTAATTCCTCACAGCACTTTCGATGTTATTTTCATTATTATTTGAGTATTGTTGTGTAAATTTTAATCAAATTCAAATAAAAATCAATGTCCTTTGAACCAATCAGTGTTGGTTGAAACGATTTGTGGAACAGATATAGCCAAATATTTTCCTAAGGGGAAAGCGGTCAGCTATATCAGAGACAATTAAAGAATCTTCCTCTGCTGTTAGACTTCATCAGACACTGCTCGAATAAGGGGCTTACAAGCCTTGCCTAGACAACTAAAAATGAATAAAATATTTGTCGCCGTGCAAATCTTTTATTCTCTGGCTAATCCAATTATACAAAGGTCCCATTAACCAGGATTTTCGAGCTGTCTTGAATCCTGACAAAGTAACACACCGCAATCATACTTCATCTAAATCTGTGAGATATTATAACATTGGCAAGTTCTTGATGCAGTACTAAAAACGTGTGGGATCAAGTGCCCGAAGGCAAGTCTAGTTAACCTGATCATCTCTTTTGGAAAATTGTATACATATGATACTTTATGTTGCATTATCATTTATCACTTTGGCAAAACATTAAGTCGAAATGTATTATTTCTTATCCCGGATCAATTACTGTGACTGCCTTTGTACAATATGATTTGATTGTGGTGTAAAAATAAATGATTTGATTGAAAATGGCAATAACAGTATGTATTATATAAACTCTGGTAAAAGTTATTTGTTGCAGTTGATAATTCTTGGTTACCTATGTTTTACATTTCATCCACCTTTTTTAGAACCAATGTAGCTCTGAACCTTGAACAGAACAATCTCCTGTTTTCAGAATGCCATATATATCCGGAGGTTAGTTTTTACAGTTTATGTTCAACTTTAGTTGAATAAAAGCACTATATGGGAACAATGTCGTTTTGTCCATCTACTATACCAGGGACACTGACAAATAAAACAAGACAATTAAAAAGGGACAAAAAACGGCAAAGTCTGTCGGGTGTCTGTCGGGTGGTGTAGTGGTAACGGCACTCGCTTCCCACGCTGAAGATCGGGGTTCAAACCCGGTCAGAAGCAGGCAGGCCAGGTCAGAAAGCTGTGATTGGTACAGGATTTATCCTGGTAATTATGCTTGGAGGATATCAGTGACGTGATTCCCACTACAACGACAAAGCAGAAAGTGAGATGTCCAATTTAAAGAACTGTTTCTATTGATTGTCACACCATTGGCCAGGAGTGTGACTACATTGTAATGCAGTATTTAAGTACTTAACTATTGGACTGACATTACCCTTGTTGACTACGAAATTATAACAGCTAAGGAGGATAGTACTGTGTATAATACAGACCAAACTTTCAGGTCGAGTTCATGGTTCAAGGCCCGTAGACGGACTTGGCTCTATTAAAGACCTCTTTTGGGGTGTTCTAAATTTCTTCTATTTGTTGTAAGTTTGTTTGCTTCCCCATTAATTTGTTTGCTTGTATGTTGTAAACTGCTTTTTAAGTTTTGGTAAAAACTCTTGCTAGAAAAGTTTCAAGAAAAGTCCACTGCGGTGTCAGCTGTATTTCGAAGTCTTTCAAGATACTAGATAGCGAAAAATGACAAAGTTAGCACATAACACGTGCTTATATTATAGGTTATTCAGTTTCATGTCGTATTAACCATTCTTTTCTTTCAGTTTCGTATCCATGGTATCGGTAAGACAACTTAAACTTACCTATCTTTTATGTATCAAAATTCTTTATCACCCTAGTAATAAGAAATTTGAAAATTTCTTAATTACAGAATTAGAAAATTTTGACAGTTACTTAACAGTAACACTCATGAAGATATATAAACTGAACACCGAATATTAGCATGCTTCACTGACAAAACATCTTTTCAGCCAAACGCTTCCCCCTCAAGAATCAGCAATAACGGACAGACGGCCCCTAGAAATCCAGGAAGGTTAGATTTTTGAAGTGCTTTATTCAATTACATTATAATGAAAAAATGTTACTTACTTTGATGACTTCTACACAAATACTTGTGAAATTCCTCGATGATCTTATCATAATGTGGTCACGTTTCCACAGTTTACTGTAATACCAGATTCTTATTGCCTGACTAAACTTAATTCCTCAGGAGAATGGGCGGGTTTGGAGGCAGGGGATCAGGTAGGTCCATGTTTGTTCTGAATTGTGGCTATATTCGTGTAAAACTATTTATATTACTATTAACATTACTATTTATATTACTATTTGTATTTTTATTTATATTACTATTGTCAAATGTACTCGGTAAATCGGGTCATATCTGTCTGTTCTAATTGTCGTCTTATGTCCCCAATTACTGTGGTTACGCTTCTGTTTAACTTTTGTCAAACATTACTAGATTTATCTATATGTTCATCAAGAACCCTACTGAAATCTATTCAAGTTATGTTGCAAATGAATATTTGACTGATAACAGAGTTTCTGATACCAATGATTCAAGTAAAATTTTATGTATTGAGAACGACACGATTGGTATATGACGTAAATTATTAAAAGGAAACAGTTGTTTAACTTTCGGAATTCGAAAGCAGTGACGTTTTTCTTTACCACGTGATAAAACTTAAAATAAATTGTTAGAACAGCTCCGTAAACTCATCGGCCAGACGGCCAATACTCCCTAAACTGTAATGCGCCGAAACAGACAGTTTTTTCATTTAGGGCACCGCGCGCACGTACACATACACAGCTAGTGCGCTGCGCGCGCTAGTTGTGTTGACGGTATATTAGAGCGACGTAGCCTACTATTCTACGTACCTTACATGCAACTCCCCTGTTTTTTGGTCTGTTGATGACTGTTCCTGCCTTCTGGTTTCATAAGGATTAAACTTCAATTATGACAATGATCTACAGACTTCTCATTGCTTAACTTTAATGGATTGATCAGCATGAAAATTTTTTGGACAAAAAATTGCATCTGAATTTTGATGACAAACAATATTTGATTCGCAGCGAAATTCAATAGCATGCACCAATCTAACGGTTATATCTGAACAGCGTAATATGGCCTTATTTGGCAACTCATTGAGTTTCATTCTAACTCCTTAACATAATGAAATCAATAAAACAAACGTTTCAATTTTAAACTATAAGATGTAAATGCTTTGAGATATAACAAATACTTTCAATCTACATTCGGGAAATCCTCTTTCAACTTCCTTCCCCAACAAAGTACAGCTTTACAGCACGATTTATTCTTCCCCGTATTGTCGCATCTCTTGCTTAAATTTGCACAAGTCGTTTCTCCAGGATTAGCGGTTTCTATTACCCCGAAACACCCCCTCTGTTCCCACTCCTTTTTCAGACACTTCCAGTTCATCTTCTTGTGAGGAGAGTTACAATTGTTCTTCTCTCTATTCGTGGTTATTTCTTGTACTTTTATCTCGGCAAAATCTTCGCTTAACTTCTTCCCCCAACAAAATATGGACTTGCAACACGACTTATTTTTGCCTACTTTGTCACAAGTTTTGCTCCATTTGCCGCAGGTGTAAGTTTCAGTGTTGGTTGCACCTTTCTCGTTGGCACACGATCTCTCCATCCATTTCTCTTCCAAGCACTTACGGCTCATTTTCTTGTGTGATGTTGGGCATAGCTTTCTTTTTTGGTTGCTCTTTCTACCTTTCTCATCTACCTCAGATATTACATCACTAGCATCATTTTCTTCAGGAAACATAGCTTTATCCCCCTCGTCTGTATTTTCTTCTTCCCAACTTTCTCCACTCTTAAATACCATTTCGCCATCATTTTCTTCAGGAGACATAGCTTTATCCCCCTTATTTTCCCCCTCGTCAGTGTTTTCGTCTTTCCAACTTTCCCGACTCTCAAATACCATTTCGCCATCATTTTCTTCAGGAGACATAGCTTTATCCCTCTTATTTTCCTTCTCGTCAGTGTTTTCTTCTTCCAAACTTTCTCCACTCTCAAATACCACTTCGCCATCATTTTCTTCAGGAGACATAGCTTTGTCCCCCTTATTTTCCTCCTCGTCCATGTTTTCTTCATTCCAACTTTCTCCACTCTCAAATACCATTTCGCCATCCTCATTTTCTCCTAACTCAACTTCTTCTTGGCGCCCCATTTCTCTTGACCAACTTTCTTGAGTTGGCTCCATTTCCTCCTCGATTTCAATATTTTCGGGTGGTATTGACGGTAATTCCACTGTTCCTTCAACCTCTGAGGGTATATTTTAGCTTATTAACAATTGACAAATTGTTTTAAATTTCAAATGACAATCAATCATCACAATGGTCAAAGACAAAATGTGCTGAAAAGACGTAATTGCAAACATACCATCTTCCTCCGGCTCAATCTTCAACTTAAAACCGTATCTGCACGTATTGGCTACGTTCCAAGTTTCACATACATATTCGCCACTGTCCTCGATCTGTAAACTCTCTGTAGACAGAGTGTGTCCCGACTGTCTTAAAGAGCTGGAGGTAGGAGCAAGAATTAGACAACAGAAATTATACAATATACAATATACATTATATATCATACAATATACAATATTCATTATAGAATATACATTATACATATATACAACTTAGCTTGATACAATGGGGCTTTCAAAGTATCAGCGAATTTAGAGGTTTTGCTGTTTTTGTTTCATTTCAAGGATTTGACTTCTTCGAGTTGAATAATGACTTTATATGACCTTTGAGTTGAAACTTGAAAACCCAAGACCAGCCTACAGTACCTGGTAACATTATTGTAAATCCAGCGAACAGAATGGGAGGGATATTCCGACACAGGTACCGGACAAGACAGGCTCGCTGGTTCACCTTCCCTCCACTCCATCTCTCTAGTCCCCTCCACACTGGTATTACACGTCACGTGGTTTACAAACAGGGAAATAACCGGGGTGTTCACTTCCCCGTATCTGTTGTTAAGTGTCGCTCTGAACTCTGCTCGGTGATACTCCACACTCACATCGCGTATTGTTAGAAAGATGTTGTATCTCTGTCCGTCTTGCTCTAACGAAGTCTCCATCCCCTCCACACCGCTCCCCACCTCTATTGACACCCCGGTCTCTAAAGTCAGGAACCACCGAACCTCCGGAGCCGGATCAGCAGATACTGACACCTCCAACACCACCGTTTCTCCTTGATCTGCTACCACCTCCAGGTGTGGTGCCTCTAGAGATCCGGGTCTCTCAGCCCGGACTCTGAGCTCTCCAGTGGGGCTGGTGTAAGTGCTCCAGTCTATTGCTCCTTCTATAGCGTATCTTGACGTGCAGTAGTAACTACCGGCATCGGCTGTTGTTACATTCTCTATTATCAGGCTGTATACGCTCTCTTCCTTTGTAACCTGCGGAAAATACCGTAATGGTTTTTCTTAAAAGATCATCAACATTATCTTAAACGTTCCATAAGTCGTCGAGTCAGTTGTCACTATATCTTGGAGTAGAATGTATTGTACAAATCTTTTATCGTGTTATCTAAAATTTCTGTTAGAATTCACGACTGTGAACTACCAATTAATCCGCCCAAAGAGTAAAATCTATACCCGATATCTGGGAAGGTTCCTCTCAACTTCAGTTTCCTCCCCCTCCTTATACATTGATAAGTAAACTGGCGGGTTGCTGTCGGGTATATCGCACGACAAAGTGACAGAGTCTCCCGCGAACACTTCCGTAGATTGAGGTCCTCCGGCTGCGTTGGGTTCAAAATCTGGGGAATGTTTGGATTCGTAACCGCTCGGAGTTGACTTACGGCAAATTGATATTTTAGACAGGGATGAAAGAGCGTAGTAATTTTGGCAAAGCTTTTTAAAATTAAGATAAACTTACAGTTAACGTTGAGTAGAGCATTAGACGTGATTGTCCTATTCCGATCTCGTCCCTCACAAGTGTAAATTCCACTGTCTTCCTTGTCGACATCGGTAACAACAAGATATCCAGATTTCCACTGTTTCCATTTTCCCGATCTTATCTTCTCTGAACTTGTTCTTACGTTATCTTTCAACCTGATGTAAGCACGGTTAACATTATTTGTCATGTTTGTTGACATGATTTGTAAACTAAGCCAGTTAGTATTTTTGGATATCCTGGCGTTTTTGTATTAAACAAGGTATAAGTGAAATCGAAAGCTAAATTCTAAATTTTTCATGGGAAGTGGCTTAAAGGAGACTTGTGGCTAGCCACTTTATAACAAAACTTGTCCTGTCTTATTTCCTAATACAGTGTTGAACATCAACGTTATGACTCAAGTTACCCCAATATACGAGATGATATTCTAAAACATTTGACAAGCTCCTACCACTCGATTGAGAGTTCCGGTGCTCTGTTAAACTTGCAGGAAAGTGTAACGCTCTCTCCGGTTTCTGTTGTTGTGTCACTGGGTACTTCCAGAAACTCTAACTCTGGCAGTGCCGCTGAAATTATCAAGTTTGTTAGTGGTCGGTTTGAAGGTTTCGCAGGTTTTATCTTGCAGAGATGGAGTCACAAAGCTACAACAAGCTTGTTTCAACTAATAAGTGATCTGTGATGATATGGGTAGAGGAGAAGTGCATGAGAAAGAAGTATATAAGATACCTTTCAAAGAAACTAAGTTGGAAGCAGTTGGTAAGAAGTAAAACCTAATATAAATCTAGGGTATATCAGATAATTGTGCAACACTCAATATTCTTAACTCTTACCTGGTTTCCCATTCTTACCTGGCTTCCCATTCACCACAATATGGTGAACTCCGATAGGCGTGCTCGACCTAAGTTCGATCTTATCCCCGTTAACACAATGCGAGGTGGACACATAGCCCGGGTCCTCACTCTCCAAACTTACTACAATCTCCATCTCCCCACAACTCTCCGTGTGACCCTCACAGCTCCAGTTTTGTTCAGTACGGGTCCAGGTGTTTGCTACTTTCCCTGATTTCCAGTACCGTATCATGTCCTTCACGCAGTAAACCTGTAGGGTTCTGTCTGAATCTGTTCAAGATTACCTAGGTCCTGGTTTGGGAGCTGTTGTTTCTAACTTCAACGTTTCTATGTGTTTGGGGCCGGGTTTTTTAAACTTCCTCTTTTATTTAGATTAATGGTTATCTTGTATTTTCTGAGACAGTAAGTACAATGTTCGCATTATTTCCCCTCACTGTTTAAATTAGATTGAAACAGAAAGACTGATGACGATATACAAATATACTGTCCCATTGAAGACAGATTTACCTGATTAAGATTTAATCTGATCCAGGCTATTCCATCACGTCCTGGCATTGTCCACGACTTAGTGACGACATCATCGTCAACAGCAAACTCTGCAGCGTACAGCTCTTCATCGTTGTTCTTCGTTAAGGACTGCTGTGCTGTTATACCGCTTATGTTTTCCCAGCTCTCTGAAGGAGAAGAGTGTTTTCTCTAGATAAAGTTTGGAGGAAACACAGTAGAGTATTTAATAGTTCAGCTGTTGATATTACGTAATATCGGCTGTTTCCTAGTCTAATATTGCTGAGCTCATATTATTGTTCTTATTTTCGTAAAATGGGGACCTCCAAATTATGATACTTTTACCTTGAGGCCATCGTTTTAGTGTATTATCTGACAGAGATTTCGATAGTCTTTAAGTCCAAAAACTTGATTTCACCCTATACACCTAATTGACCTTAGATTTTATCGTCCTAACTTTACACTTTACGAGCTACTACCTTCCTGCATCTCCTGGTTTTTCGGTTCATTTAAACGGTACATTCTTTTTACATCACCCTTTTTTGATGTTTAATGGAAAAAACTAAAAAGACGGTGAACGGTCATTTCATATTGAAGGTTTGGGGTTTTGTTAATTCCTGTGACAATCTTTATTTGGATTTCCTTCTCTTCTGTAAGGACATTACTCGGACTCCCCGTATGTGATTTTTTGTAACTGCTGGAAAAACAAAACGTTCTGCAGATCTCGAGTCATTTACCGACCTGTGGGAACAAGCAGGAAACCCGAGCTCCAGAGAAAGAGAGATAGTACTCTGTACATCCGAACAGAGGATTACTGGGTGTCAGGCGGTAGGTAGAGAGTTTACAGTCGGGAGTTTCTAGGGATTCGAGAAGGCGGTAGAGGTATTCAACCTATATCAGAGAGGTTTTATTGCATATCGGTTGTTGAACGGCTGATGTGACGGTTCCTATAACGGCTGATGTGACGGTCGTTTTAACGGTAAGTTTATTAATAATTGGTCAATAAAAACTTCAACAAACGTTATGAAACTAAGCAGCAATACAAACTTCAAACGAAAAGGTATAAATGACACAAAAAAAGCTGACTGAAGTTAGATCCGCAGCTTTAAGATGCGGAGCTATCTCTCAATAAACCATCCGGGAGTTAACAGTTTGGACATGAGAGGTAAAGTTCACTGCACTTGTCCAAACTTTGTGAACTGTGAACAGGGAGAAAAATGTGTGATGTTTCAATTTATTAAGCAAACAGATCGCTTTACACCCAGGCCTTATTTGGAAAGATTGTTGGAATTTACGGTCTGTGGTTATAACTCGTACTTTGTCATGCTAGTAACTGCAATCAGTTGAAATATTAGCTCTTACGTTGCATCGGTTGGGAGGATTGAAAAGACACAGAAGAAGCGTCAAGGAAGAAAGAATTTGGAATTTAAGAGGCCTTAAAGTTTAGAAACATAAGTTCTATGTGTTCCATGTAATCTGCCAGCCTAAAATTATTGTTTGAGTTCGACTCTAAGATCCAACGGAACATCCAGATTCTAAGAGTAAAGAGTTTGAGCCTGCAAAGTGCAAGCTTTTTCACACCTCACTATCTGGTCAGTATTTCCTAAACCAAGATTTGGAGATTCCGATGAAACGTATTACTCAGAATAATGGACAAGTGGAATTCCTCTTCCTAGCACCAGGGTACGTGTCTTTGTGGATATGGTTCCTATTTAGCTGCATTCAGAAACACAAATTGATAGAATAGGGATATTTCATGCCTTCTAACCGGAGTATTTGATTTTGTTCTCAATACTTTGGAAATTTCATAGTTGTAGACTATCGGTTAGATGGTAAATGTTTGTGACTTGTGATTCTGGGAACTACAATTTCTTAGTTGTCTCAAGGAAAGTCTCCCAGTCAGTTAGGTAAAAAAGGCTGATAGAGTTTTTTCAGCGAGAAAAAATTATTTTGGGATTGCCGTTTCAATTTTTTTACGCTTATCGTATCGCAGCTGTGTAATCATAGGTCACCGTCAAGGTGATAGGGGAAAAAGCGGGAGGAGAAAAAGATGGAAAATAGAAGGGCAATTGTTATAATTCATCGGTAAAACATTATGAGATTATGAGCGACTTCCCGTTAATTCCCTATCGACATAATTATCAGCTCTAATTAGTCTTTCTGGAGCTCTCCGTAAGCGTAGAATCATTAACATCCATGTGTCCCTGTTCTACATCGGGGTTCGCAGTTCCTCTTGCCTTTGCGCCAGACATCCCGGATGTTTGGCACAAAGGGGAGGAGGACCTGTAAACCCTGATCCAGAATGCAGGGACAAAGAAGTAGTAATAAAAAGTATGATAGAATATGTTAATACTATAAATTATATAAAGCTCCAAAAAAGGGAAAAATATGACCAACAAAACCACACCCTAGATATATCTGACAGTACTTGAGTGTTGTTGTATTGTCCTTAAGACTTCTTGTTCTGTTCTCGTTTGTCAAGTAAGCACATTCTGAAATTTTCCATGCGTCGTCAATTGCTTTGATAGCAAGCCTAACTATGTTATTTCAGTTAAAAACTACCTTGTTTAGCTGGAGCTAACAGGAACTGTTTCAGGTCCGGCTCCCCCTCCAATGGGTGGTGGTGGATGAGGACGGTAAACAGCTCGTCAGTCACTAGCAGGACTATAGTTTTACTATTAGTATACTGTATACTATAGTTATACTATAAGTATACTATAGTTATACTATAAGTATACTATAGTTATGTCATTAGTATTCTGTATACTATAGTTATACTATAAGTATACTATAGTTATACTATAAGTATACTATAGTTTTACTATAAGTATACTATAGTTATACTATTAGTATACTGTATACTGTAGTTATACTATTAGTATACGGTAGTTATACTATGATTATACGATAGTTATACTTAAAGTATACTATAGCAATACTTTGAATATACTATAGGATCCTGCTGGTGCTCTGACGGGCTGGACAGCTGTGACAGAACATTGAGAAGAAAGTTCACAAAGAAACTCTGAAACCACATATATGTTGTTATCGAGATCAAGATTTGGACAGCCAAAATCCAACTTACGGACATTGAAATATTTTCTGCAAAGGATTTTCTGTTTTCGATGATCTCCATATTGAAATTTGATTTGAAATAATTTGAATAAAACTTTTAAAAGAACCTTAAACTATTAAGAAAACCTTCAATTTGGAGTACGTTGTTTTTACATCTTTCTAATTAACAGATCTTTTTCCAGTCTTAATTTTGTGAATTTTCTCTACCGTTCTGTCCAGCTGTATACCAGGTCGTGACGGGTACACATCTATGACACATCTCTTGTAAATCAGACTTCTGACCAGGAGATGTCGATATCGTCCCGTCAAAAATTTGTTTTTTGGAATGTTTCATTTTGTTTTTTATCAGATAAGAAACATCTTTTCACTAACGAAAACAGTGGCGCTATATATTGTTTGATTTCAGTTTGCTTGACTTTTGATAAGTTGAATTTAATGGAGTTATATGAGTTAAATACTTGATGATAAATTTTGTATAGCTTTAAATGCTTGAGTATTGCAATTTATTAGCAATACACAATTTAAATATGCGTACTTATTGTTACTTCATATCATCATAGAATTTAGTCGTGTAAAATGAAAGTTAAGATTCAGTACCTTAAATTTGGTTCTATTAATTGGGCAATCTAATTCTGGTTATCGAAGATCTGGTTCTTTGAATTTGGTACAGTCAACTTGGTGGTCTTCTTCTGGGAGACAAGACAAATAAAACAAACCAACTGAGATTCAAACTTAATAGAGATTAAACTTGTAGCGAAACTTTATTTTATGAAGAAAAACTCTGTGAAATCGTGGATTGTCTAGTTTTCTAAAATCTCTAGCTCTACTTCGATTTAACAAAAAGTCCTCTACGGCTACCGTGAATCATGAAATAGGTTTACAACATGAATAGGTTTACAACATGAAATAGGTTTACAACATGAATAAATAGCTTTAAAATTTTGCATGGTAATGAGCTGTGTGGGCATGAATAAATCACTGTTAGTCGAATAAGATCAGAAATTTTAAAACTAAAAGAATATGACAAAGAATCTTTCGCTGCTACACAATTTACCGTAAACTTTTTTAATGCTACATATATTTTGTCGAAGATTAATCATTAAAAATTTTAAAAACCACCTTCTTGTCTTATTATTCGAGAATAACAGTGACACAATCCTTAAATTAATTGTAAATATAATTACGAAAACAGTTTTAAACGGTAACAAGATTCAAAATGGATTAACTCATCATGTAAACGTGGAAACTGTCCGGGTTCTTAAATCACAAAACACGGTGACAAAATGGACAAGCTCACGAGTGCAGTATCGTCGTGAGGTGGTGATGGGAAGACAGAAGATGTAACCAAGGTGATGCCATGTCGACAAGATTTCACGGCACCATGATGAGGTCACCATGGTGACGTTGCCATGGTGACGTTACCATGGTGACGTTGCCATAGTGATTGTTGTCATGGTGAGTCTTGTCCTTGTTGGTTGTCTGTCTTCTTATCCGTACCAGACTCGGTTACCTAAGAATAGATAAAGATTGAGTTGAACAGTTGGACAATCTGGCAAGCGCTGACCAGAAGCACTTAAGACTTGCTATTTCCGTATTTTAATGCAGAGATTTGTTTTATGGACAAACCAAAGCCTCAAAGATTATCGCTCACGTTTCAAACATTTCCAAGATCCAGAAATTTGCTTAGAGGGAGAATGAGATAACTTAGCGAGTGAAAGTTTGTTACTGTAAAACTGACCTCCGTTGTAGCCTTTGTAAACTCGGGCTTCCTCCTCAGCGTTCAGGGCACCTTCTTCCAGTTCAACGTTGTCGTTATCAGCCATTATCACATCTTCTACTGATTCTATGTGAAGTATGGTTTTAGATCACTACATCTTCTACTGATTCTAATTCTATGTGGAATATGGTTTTAGATTATCACATCTTCATCTGATTCTATGTGGAATATGGTTTGAGATTATCACATCTTCATCTGACTCTATGTGGAATATGGTTGAATATGGTTTACGCAATAAAATTACTTACTAGTACTGATATTGATTCTACGTAGATTCTACGTGCTAGCAGCTAGAATCTAGTTTTGAGAAAGAATGATTTACTATAAGAAGTTGTGAACGTACCTAGGGAGTTGAGTGAGGCTGACTGAGATAGGGCGAGGAGGGCAAACAACACAACGAAACACTTCATGGTTTTCTCTTCGTTCGTCTCGGAAAGTACTGGAACTTTCTGTCTCTTATTCGCTAACATGATGAGAGATGGTTAGATCACTATATGAATCACTATATAAATCACTACTGAAAGCTATTTTCTGTATTCAAGAGCCCCAAACACGTAGTTTTAAAAAAATTCATAAATTATATTGAGGCAAATGTACCGAAAAATTTAGTTTACTTCTTTGATCATCGACTGTACAGAGCGATAAACTCAACGAATTGACCAACTATAAATACTCCAATACTCCAAAATTCTGACTATACCCCCTCCTAGATTTAGACACTCAGACAAACGTCTATTTAAACATAAGATCAGACAGACGTCTATTTAAACATAAGATCAATTTTATTGGACGATTAAGTACCTATTTATCCACCAAACCTGAGTTAATGCTCGCAGCTCCTCAAAAACAATAAAGTTAAGCCCTTCGTCGTAGTTTTTGAGTGAGCGCCTCATGAGTCAAGCAGAATAATATTCGGCGGTAAAATAGTTGTCTAAATGATCATCAATGCGATTAAGGGTAAGAGTGGTATTAATCATCTCCGGAGCAATGAAATAGATTAAGAACTCGTCAACGTCAGGGTGACTGATAATAATATCATGCTAATAGCACCAGATCCTTTGTCTCTGATCCTGAGGATGTTAGGGTCGCCGACCAATTTCCTCGACCAACGCCTAACCACCATAACCTAGAGCATTTTCCTAGTCCAACCCTTTGGGAGGAGGCATCTTCAAGAAAACCATCTAGCATCTTGACCCTTGGTAAAGAAACCTTATATAAACTCCCAATTGCCACAATCACTAGGATTCAGGAGGGCTTTAACTTTTACTTTATAAAGTTATCAGCCATAACAAGAGCGACTCTCACAGTAGTCAGTACCACTTCCAACTATGAACAGCAGTGCTACCATGATCAGAACTCAAGTGACCATCAGAACTGAAGTGACGACTAGACTTATGGTACTACAACTAAATGAGACAGTAATTATAAAGACAGAAATGACATTACCAGGCCACCAGCACGCTCGGGAGACGGACCGTAAAATTGCGGGAGATCGGCAGTAAAATTAAAGCTTGTAACGTGCTGCCCAACAACACCATTATTGCAAACTCTAGGATGGTATCCAGGAAGTAGGCAACCCTCTAGCACCCTCTGGTTTTCTGGGATGTAGCTTACAATTTACACCATGCCTCCTATAACACCGCATGTCTCTATATTAAAGCCTCCTGGGAACGTGGGTTTTTCGCTTCCTCACCCCTGTTCCGTTCATGTTAAGCACTGAGCTCATGTCTAGTTTTAAAGTTTACAATGTAAAAGAATCAAGCTGGTGACCAGTTGAGTAAGCGAATAAAAGTTTTTGACGAATGTCTTGAACTTATAGTTATACTAATACTACCTTAGCTCAGGCAAGATCTTAAGGTTTTTCAAAATAACTATAAAGCATTTGAACCAGTCCACCCTATACCACAACTAGGATAGAACAGGAATGAACGAAACCCAGAAGCAGCTTGCAAGTTCGGTCTTCAGGTTATACTTATTCTAAATTTTGAGATAAAAAAAATAGTTATCATCGCTTCTCCGGAACCCAAGTCATTGGACATGCACGTCGCCACGCCTGTTAATTCCGCTTCGCGACGATCACTATTTTACAATCGTAGTGATAATTATATTTATACTCCTGCAGGGAGGAGCAACCTGGATGCCAAACAATCCTTGCCGTCGAAGCAAGCAACTAAGGACGTGTAGATTGAATGGTAGGGATTTCCCGGCAGGGTAATGGTGTGCTGCACTAGTGCACTATAACCTTCTAGTTCCAGCTGACTACCACAAGTATTTTTAAATTCTGCAGAGGGTAATCTTAGCAATTTCTTTGTTACGTCTAATAGAAGAAAAACGTGCACTACATAAAAATTTTGGCAATAGAAATTTTTAAACCATACAACAGACTTGTGACTACGCTGAGTTTTAGCCAAAAGTTTAAAAATCAATACTTTATTATACGATTTTTTAGCCTTTATGCTACAATACGACATTTTAGTAAAAGATCAATTTTGCTAAAAGTTAAAGTTATTACAATTAAGTTGGTTCACCATTTTTTAAAAGGACTGGTGAAGTGAAAAATAAGACAAAGGTGAGCTTAAACTACGTAGTACAATGACAATTTGACAATGCGAAACTAATCAGGCTCTAATTAAATGAATAATGCACTGCAAAATATATATCTCTATGGAACAATGCAGACGCATTAGCCGAGATCAAATACCTCAAATATTTAGTTCTAGAGAAAACAAGTAAGATTGGAGGGTGGGGCAGGATGTCTAAATTTGATGTTGCTTATACAGCACCCCTTATATTTAGCCCAAAATCTACATAAAATAGTGAAATAGAATAATTTTTTCTTACAATTCGGTCGACCAAAGTGTGAGACCAAATGCTCAACCTAGCCCTAATTGTCTCCGTTTAGTCCCACGGTCAATTTAATCAAATCAAAATTTAATTATATCTCTCATTCTTTGAATTTCGTCTCATAAATGAGAAGTTGATGGGAGGTGCTTGCAGAATAAATATTTAATGTGGGTTTGGCCAAATAAAAAACCTTATAGTTGAAACTGTTATAAAACATAGTTACTTAAATTATTTAAGTAACTAACCAATGGCAATAACCACAAGAACTAAGAAGCGCAAATTTCGTCTCTAGGCCTCCTTTGAATTGTCACTCTTTAATGTGAATGTAAATATACGGTTCTTGAAGTTCGGGGTTTCAGGGCTTTTATTTTTCATCCCGGAAAACCGCGTTTCAACTCCAAGTTGAAAGTAACTGTCCTTGTCAACAGCTGCACTGAACTTTAGAGCCAAGCGCAATGATTAGGGACCAAGTGAGATTATCACAAAGCTTCTTTTCTTTTCAATGCTGTCTTAGTAATGTAGCTTCTATCAATAAATGTATAGGATCCAATCCCTTGCATTATGAATCATTGCAAAGGTTGGCCTAAGCTGCATATTGATATAGCGCATATGCAGGCGAACTAGAGTTCAAATTGGCGCCAAGTTGGTTCATCCTGTTCCTGGAGGACAGAAAATGTGCATCATTTTGCAGAGTGAAGCAGAAGATTGTGATATAGATATTTAAAGTATACAGATTGAAATGAACGTCGATCTATTCTACGTAGCCCGGCCCTGTTTATCCAACACCATGCAAGAGTATCCATGTTGCGAGCCCTTTAAGTTTAAAACCAACCAAGACCTCTATTCGAAATTTTATTCTCTATTCGCTTCGAATGAGGGTCGGACAAAGTCAGACCAGTGGAACTGGTAGGGTATGGTGGGGACACACAGCTGTTGAACTAGATAACCGCAAGCAAAACAAGAACTATCATGATTTCACCTAATAACTACATTAATAACCCTAGCAAAAGACGGAAATTTGCTCCGTACAATTATCAATTTCCCCTAAATACTGAGCTGACCTGTACCATAATTACTGCTACCTGTCCCCTCGAATATGAAACAAAGTATTGCAATTTGTGTTCATCCCTCCAGGATATCGTTATTGTGTATCGATAGAACTTACTGATAAGTCTACTTCGACGTTATAAAAGGGATCTTGGCCATTGTGAAAGTGCATGAAATTGAATGCCTGAAGGGGCCGCTGGGAAGTCAGGCAGATTTAAGAAAACTCATGGGCAGTATGCAAGCCGGATATAGAAACTAGGTGATCTGGCGAGAGCTTTAGGACGTCGGCCCTCGTGCTTTCCGTGGATATACCCCCAATTATAACCCGTCCCATTGGACCCTTGTTGAGTCACTGAATATGTTCATGTTATTGGGTACAGGTCAAGAGTGCAGCCAATAAAGGAGCACTATGAACTTCATGTTCACAGACTCGGGACCGAATTGGGTTGCCTGAGAAGAATTATCTTGAGGGCTAAAAACTTCCAGTCGGCCAATACTTCCACCCTTAGATGTTCGGATTCTGTGGTTCTTCACATGATAACGATCTAACGATCATCGATAGAAACGTTGCATGTAGCTACTTAAAGATTTATTGTTGCCGCAAAACATGAAGTCAGCGATGAAACAACGTTAGATCAGACCTCTTTATTAGGTAGTTACCTCTGATGGTGTACCGTCATCCAATACGGCATGGCCATATTCACTGTTGCGGAAAGATAATTCCAACTGTTGGTAACCATTCTGGAAAGAACATGGGAGTTTTGCGGAGAAATGCCACATTTCGCATGGCAGTGGAAATTGTGGCTCTGAATCATGGTGGTAAACATAAACATGGTATTGATAGGTGTTTCGGAAGAGGCGTGGTTAGGTAAGTTAGGTTAAATAGGTTCAGTTAGGACTTAGGCCAAAAAAGGTGCACAGTAAGCTTGGTCAAATTGTTTTTGATCCAAAAATATTGTCATTTCTATATATGGAGCAGTAGAACCCATTCGTGGGAAACGTGAAAAATGCTTCAGAAAAATTACAAAAGAATTTGTGTATCTTTTTAGATTGTCATACTCATAGATTATTATATTGTTTTTGGGCATAAATATTGTAATAACTGGTAATCATGACCCTGTTCGGTAAATATGACCCTCTTTAATCTTTCTACAGTAAAGCTGGAAGAATCCTTTAAGTTGATGCGAACAAACCATGCACAATGAATAAATGAAATCAATAGTAGTAGTACTACAGTCACGATGTCATGCAAGCGTGAAAATGCAAAACCCAAATGATAAATATAGTGCTTGTTAGCCATCATAACTACTTCACAATTACACTTTCACTGATTCGTAAATCAAAGTAAGTTTGGGATCTAAGTAAATTCAAACTACATTAACCTCCAGCTGCAGAGGCTCAGCTGTAACCGAATACGTGACGCGAATCGTTGGGTCAAATTCAGAAATTAAACCTGCGGTCGCTGCTCGGCAAAACCCAGAGGCCAGATTTAGCCACTCCCATCTCTCACGACTTAATACCCCGTCATCTTTTCCATCCATCACAGGGTTAGAAGATGAAAGAACGAAGTCATAATTGTTGAGCGATAAGATCTTGTAAGGGATAATTCGTGGACACTTTTTAGCTCTTTAAGCCATTAAACAATTAGCAGATAATAATTAGAATTTCAAATCACTGTGAAGGCATCTCGTCTCCGGTAAATGGTTCTGAGAAAAGGTCACGTGACAAGCCGAAAAGAGGCACGTGACCATGACATCCAACTTTTGAAAGGCATGGGCTGGCGCATGATATCGATATAGATCTAAGTGATCCGAGCATGGCAGCGAAATTGATATAACGGAACTCAAGGTAAAGCTCCTCTTGAGATCGGCTAATTTAACATTTGTTATTAGTAAGTGTGTAGCCGTTTCCATTTTCAATGTCTGTAATTTTCTGATCACCCACTAATGGCAATTTACTTGTCCCTAGGATATTCTACTTGTCTTCATGGTTTGACTGAACCAAGACAAAATTCGAATTTAATTGCTTGAAATTTATAAATTTGCACAGCAAAACGATTTCATACTGCTTAATGCACGATGCAATTGTAACTTGAGCGAAATAGGTTTAGAGCTAAAAGCTGATCCTATTCCCATAATTATAGCTAAACGTCATGAAAGTATAGCATTTGCACTTTTGAAATTCCCCATTGCGATACTTCAGAGACAGACTGCAAGACTGAGTAGCATCATGGTAAGACAGACCAACACGATGAGCGTGGGTTTAAGGCGAGGCAATTCGAGGCTATAAAATGTGAATGAAAACATAAATGTAAAATGTTAAATGAGGCTACAAAATGTAAACCCTCAGACTGATACTCGGTCTCATGCATAATGGGAATTCCTCAACATGTAGCTGGTAGCTGTACGATCAATGCAGCTATATCATAATTAGATAATTCAGCTATATCATAAACAGCTATATCATAAGCTGCAATATCATAAACAGCTATATCATAAGCAGCTATATCATACATAGCTATATCATTAAAACAAAATGTGGTACTTAATCTTATAATAGAATTATATAATTCTCATTTAAATGGCCAGCCCTTTAAGGTTTGTCCACTATCGTGATCCACAGATAGTCCATTCAAATCAAGATTCTTGCCACTATTAGCCAATTGAAATTATAGGATTCAAATCAAGATTCTTGCCACTATTAGCCAATTGATATAGGGATTCAAATCAGGACTCCAGCCACAATCAAATTAAAAGATAACTGAAGTTAAATCGTCAATTTAACACTATGAGTGAAACTTAGAAAGAAGAAGACAAACCATGAGTTATAGTTTACGAAAAGTGACCATTAGAAGCCTCCCGATATCAGTGTTTGCAGTACATAAGCTTGCAGTAAGATTTTTACATATGAATTAAAAGCCCCATGAGAAAAGTCTTGCTACTCCAGATCAGGAAATCTCTACGATTTGAATAAAGTTTTTCCTATTAAAAGTAGAAGTAAATCCATATTTTAAACGTGCAATAAAATGGTGACTGATGTCCATTGTCCACAGGTCAGAAGAACTGCAGAGAACGGTTTTTTGTGGGAAGGGTCATAAAATTAAAGGGTTATAAACAGCCGACAGCGATTGACCAATATGACGTGATTCAAAATATTTTTACCACTCCCAAATAAACCGTACTTTGTTGCGGGAACTGGAAAATTGTCAATTTTGTATCATTATATATACCACAGTTTTGCGATATTGTCATTGGCTGACATTCCAGATAATCGATATTTTATAACTCCTTGATCAGTTGATCGATTATGATCGCCGTTGGTCATAAAGTTCACTTTATGAATCAACAAATGATATTGACCAGGGAAAACTGCGGTAAGATGGAATGAGACGATAAAACTAATAAGGAAAGTTTCTTTTCTTAAACGTGGACAACACCGTGGACAGCTGTGGGTAATTAACTACGATTCTGGTCGTATAAAATCAATGCAGATGAATGACTGAATCAAAATATTACGTTCATTCTTAGTCTTTATACTCTTAGTCTTACTATTTAACTATTATATTGCGCAATTTGTAATTATCGAACGTTGGTAACAACGTTCTGATTAACTTCATTAATTTATTTTCTCTTATTTTCTCTTAGTTTTAAGGCCGTTTTTGTTGGCATGGAAACCGAAAATACTTATAGTATAAGGTGGTTCACGATCACGCAGAATGCTGGGGTCATTATCTTTAATTGCAAGACTGCCGAGCTTGTAATATGACCTGTTCTAAAAATGCTCTTAGACAAAATTCATTAAAAAACTTTGGTAATCGTATGCGTTGCTCGAAAAATGACTGGAAATTGGAGAAAACCTTAGCTTAGGAGTTTGCAGCGATAAAAGCAACAACACACGTGGTGAAAAGTCGTTATCGGCTCGACCATCGTGCGGCAGCGTAGTGCGAGATGCTCATTTATTTTATACCCGGAAAACTGATCTCAGGAAAAAGCCAATAACGATCTGCACGTGCTCGACCAGCCCAGGACCACGTGATTCGTTACCTCGGTGACGGCATTCCCGCGCGCCGGTAAAACGTTGGCGGTGGAACCACGTGACTTACACGTGGGAGGCCGTGGTTTTCGGGATAACTAGTTAATGAGATAACGGCTTGGGCGGAGAGGCATCTACGAGGATTGGGAAACGTCTGTCTAAGGGAAATCTACGTGTAGCGCTGTAGAGCATTAACGTTAATAATAAGACTTCTATTGGACAGATGTAATATAATCACACAGAAATTGCCATGGCGATCTGGCCACGCGGGCACGCGCATTCACTTTCAGTTACAGACTTTTTATTTGCGAAAGGATGGCAAAACCAGACGCCTTGAGACAGGATTAAGCAATATATGATTCATACGAACTCATACTATGAGGTCATTGAAATTGAGGAGGTCATACTCGTTTGGTATGGCAGAGATCACATGCCTATAAGTATAATCGTTTATATTTGTGGCGATATTCATATCCCAGTAGGGGATTTGGAATTCTAAAGTCTTAGAGGTTCTCTGTACCATACCGTACAGCAAGGATTTTCTCTAAGTTTGCCAGGCTAGCCACTTAAAGACCTGCATATATATGCAGATCTTTAAGTGCAGAAGTATATATACTATGCATCGTTGTATTAAATTTCCTTGTGTTTCAAATTCGACATCACAGTACTCTTTAATCGATGCGAGATGTTAATCACAAGCTAGTCGTTATGTGAGCAACGGGGCGGAGGAACAGCCACCACTACCTCACACTGGAATACTGTCACTGAAGTAATGTAAAGGATACACTAAAGATTGGACTGCATGGAACCGCTAAGCTTCCATTCCTTTCTTAACTAATAAAAAATGTATAAGAAGGTTTTATTTTAGGAAGTCTTTTCCAGCGATCAAGAAAAATTCAGAGAAACGAGCCGATTATCTTTAGGCAAAAATAATCTTTAATTCCAGAGATCGCAAACTTTCAGAGCATTCTAGACATTACTTGAATTTCTGCAGCCCATTTATAACACCATCTCAGTAAATTTAGAATAAATTAAAAACTTAGGAGGAACTTCCGAGCTAGATCCGACGATCAATAATTTGGCGCCGGCCTTCTGTAATCAGGGATACCAGACGATTAAGGAACTTAAATAGGATGAAAGAAGACAAGTAATTCAAGATAGTGGTGTCGAAATCACCATCATGAGTATCAACCTAGACGTATATTGAGACTAATAATGATCCGTCTATGAAGCCTGTGCCTCGCAAATTGACTGCAATAATAGAAGAAATGATACCTAGTAATCCAAGGCAGATTGGCGAAGGCGGCATCAATGAAAATTGCTTCTCAAGAATTGAGTCGTTCAATATTCCATCTTGCAGATCATTGGCATTTCGCAACAAGCTCCTTTGCACGGGTGTCCTTTGACGAGCTTTTGTCAAGGACAAAGAACAGTAGAAATCAGAAAACGCCCTTTTTAACTCTTCATGTGATTATCAATTTCAAAAAATGGTGAGCGCAGTAAAATGTAAGGATTGTCAATCAGCCGTTGGGTGGTCGATCGCGATGAGTTATCAATTTCAGACTTTTGGATTATTTTCTAAATCATGTGTCCTTCTTTTTGGTATTGGTATAATATTTTTGTTTTATGGTTTACTGAGATTTAACTGTAAAACGAATTTATTATGCTTTACTTGAGATTTAACGTATTCACTAAAAATGATCCATCGACAACTTGTCGATGGGCTCACTAGAACGACCTTTGTCGTACTCTTAGCACACAAATCAGTATCCTCAAAAACGATACTCCCAAGCTCTCAGCTGCCCGCTTGGCCAGTGGGTTATATGCTTGATAAGTCAATCCACTAACCCATGATCCAACAAACTTTCACCAATACTATGAGTATGATTATCTATAAGATGATATTATGAGTATGAATATAATTATTAATTATGATATAAATGTAATAATATGATTATGATTATAAAAAAATTTTAGCGGGGAGGCGGACCAACTAATTTAAATTTAGGAGCCAATTGTGATCATTGCTCAATTCATGCTCACCCTTACGTGCACCAAACGGTTCACTGATGACTTAGCTTGAAAGCCTGTCAACCTCAACTTCCAAGTGATATGTGACTGAGCTGAATAAACTTATGAACAGATTCATTATGAAAAATACCCTCTGAAACATTACCACAACCAAGCGCTGAACTTACAAAGGGAGACATGCACTAAATGGAACCGGGGCACAAGAATTGTGTCTGAAAAGGGACCGAGTACTGGATTAACTTAGTTCTCTCAAATACTGCTGCCTATTCGAACTAATGAACTATTCTTAGACACAGCCATGTTTTCTATGAATATATACTTAAATTATATGCTTATAACTATAAGCTACTTCTGAATCTATGATAAATCAAGGCATCCACGCTGACAAGGTTCTAGAAGTAGATCTGACAAAGTTTTGGATCTGATGCAAGGTTCTACATCTGATGCAAGGTTCTATAGATCTGACAAGGTTCTATAGATCTGACAAAGTTTTGGATCTGATGCAAGGTTCTATATCTGACAAGGTTCTATAGATCTGACAAGGTTCTAGATCTGACAAGGTTCTAGATCTGATGCAAGGTTTTGGATCTGACAAGGTTCTAGATCTGACAAGGTTCTGGATCTCAACTGCCAGGTCTAAAACTTGTTCTGTGGGCTGACGGACATTTAAAAGGCTTGATAAAGGCTTCCAAATCGAACCAACATAAGTGCAGTTAATTACCTTAGCATGTCAGTAGATGGATAAACTATAGCAGTCCATGAATTCGTATTAATTAATTATGATGCTATCTTAATCCATATAAGGCATTAGTTTCGGTGGCCAAGAATTCGGCCACAAGAGATATGCAATGAATTGTTCATATCCTTGTGAGAACTCTTTTGGCAGTTCATAATGAACTGCCAAAAGAGTTCCCTCAAGAAGCACAAAAGTGAATATAAACCGAATTTATACATCCTAAAAAGTTGCCAAATTTGGCTCTATTGTTATATTTATATTGGCCAATGCGAGTGCGACCAACAACTGAACCGGCCAGACCCCACACTCCACAGTCTTGTGCACAACATACAAAGGGCCCAATCGAAAAAAATAGAGAGTTGATCGACGACGCGTTTGAAAGGTCCATAATGAATGGTGATGAGTGTCCCATAGGCCATATATATATGGACTATTTCTTAGCTCCTTAATCCTAATGGATTCAAATTCACGGCATAGTATCGCGTATACCATCTAATTCTAGAAACCAGATTCAAAGAATACCAATCAAAGTAGTGAGCGGTTGATCCATGGTAGATCGCCAAGCACGATACTGTTGGATCTTTCATCTGCACATGAGCTGCTGGTGCTCTTTGATGTGGTCTTTCGGGGACCGTAACTATGGAAATTTGTCTGGCCCTAAACACGTGATTTTCTGTATCTGTGGTTTGGATTTGTATAATTGCATTATCTAAATTTGTCAATCAGGGCATCAATCTAAATGTTCTGTGTTTGATGGTATAGTTACTCAATTAAAGTACCTAGCTTAGCTTTCGCGGAATCATACCAAATTTTTATTGTTTGTAAACCACAAACATACAGCTGCTAAATTCGTTGAGATACCCTAATTTTTAACCACAGATCTCGACCAGGAATCCTGTGAAGAATTTGGCCACATCATTTTTGTGAATTATAATTGTTACGATAAATATTATTGTGAAAACAAAGAATAATAGTAGTACATCAAACGACTATTTAACCGGTGGACTTTGTTTGAGGCGGATATTCGAACGGATCTGAAAGACACAAAACAGTCCGCCAAGTTCGCCGCAGATCCGACTCTTTAATGATTAGTCATCAACTCGCGGAAAGTCCGCCTGAAAAGTCGCCAATTTATGTCCGCCAACGCCCTACATGTCCGCCAACGCCCTAAATGTCCGCCAACGCCCTACATGTCCGCCAACGCCCTACATGTCCGCCAACGCCCTACATGTCCGCCAAAGCCACACAGCTGAGCTTTGGTTGATGATCCTTGGTTGAACTCTAACACTATAACTTTGATCTTATCATTTATAGTTTAAAGTTTAATCCTTTACATGTGTACTATGTATGAATTGACTGAAACATTTAAATTTTGTCTGAAATATTTAAATTTTGTCTTATCTTTTCAGTTCTCTTCAGTTATAGGGTTACTTAGGTTAGTAGTCATTACCATAACCATACCATAACCCTAACCATTACCATAACCCTAACCATAACCCTGTCTATAACTCGTTTAACCGTATCCATAACCATAACCTTATGGGCAAGTATAAAACACGATACCTATAAATACTACCACTTCCTTTCTGAAAAGTGCAGAAAGGAGTTTCCGCAAAATGCCAAATTATGGATTTTAAGGAAGATGCCACGATTTTAATTTAAAGTTTACGGTAATACGGTCACAGTATCTACTGAAGCTAAACTGGAAGAAAGTTTTAACTTGGAGAATACCATTACTGGTGAGTCGTGAGTTTTGTACAAAAAAGAAATACAGATAAGTAAATTTAATCAAAAGGTAATTTAATCACGAACAAAGTCAAAAGCATTCATTTTAAAACGTTAATATAACTTCCAATTTCATAATTATTAATTATTTAGAAAGTAATAGAGAGTTTAAAGAGATAGAAACACAGTTTTACTCTATCGTTGACGATCACTGATAAAAAAGTATTCAACTTATTACATCCAACATCAACATGTTGGGAAACGTTTTACTAATGATAAAAAACCTAAGTAATTTTCTGTAATAATATAAGTTAAATACAATATTTCGTAGTCCTGATGATATTAAACTTCTCAAACTAAATTTTCTATCAGCAGAAACCAGCGCCAGTGCAGAGAGTTTTACCGTCCATCTTCCCAAAGAGGATCTTCATGACGGTGCTGTACCTAAGGAGAGTGTCTCGGCAATCGTCGACAGGAAGGAACTTGCATACTGCATCGATAGCAGTCTCGACTTTCTTGTCCACCGCAGGGTCATTCATCTCCTTGATAAGGAAATCCAGTGAGTTCTCACAAACCGAGCAGAAAGGTCCAGCTTCAGGTTGTTCTGGCTCGGCTGCGTCAACCTCCTTGCATACGTTCCACTTGACACACTGCTTGGTTATGTCAATGTTCTGGCAGGTTTCCAGGCCCCACTTGAAGAACAGCTTCATCGTCACCAGACATCCGGGAATGTCGACAATGTCGCAGACAATGTAAGGGTTATCCTTGTTCATGATCAGGACATCAGGGTCGTGAGCTACCTTCTTTAGTTCTCCGAGGACATCATGACAGTAGTCACACCATTCAGGAGCAATGCTCACAGGGCTAGGTTCAGCGTAGGTGAGGGCAGTTCGGGGCTCGTCCGTGTAGTGCAGACACCACTCCATCCTCTTGCACAGGTAGTCTTCATCCCAGGAATCTATCCAGGCGGTTATCTTATCTCTGGCAGCCGTCATGTATTTGTCACAGTCCTCAATCGGCACGTTGCTACACACCCAATTTTGGATGAGGTCCAGCTCTCCGAGGGTGCACTTGTCGTGCATAATGATCTTGTTCTCGCGGATACCAGCCTTGCACCATTCACAGAGTGGGGTGTCCTCTTCTGGTTTCTGGACGGAGATCGAGCGGGCAGTCAGAACCAAAGCTGCTGCTACGAACAGAACTTGCTTCATTTTCTGTGAAGGGATTAAGTGTTAGATTTTTTAATACTTTCATTCATTTTTCGTTTATGTCGGTATAATTATATAGATATCGGCATATAAGTCATGTTATTTTGATTAGGATTTTTAGATCATCTTCATTTAAGTTTTTGGATGTGATATGGGGAACAGCATGTTTGGGAAACGGTTACAAACTGACAATTTTTTATATCTCGTGATATGAGTGTTTTTTGATACTGCTTTGCTGTCAACAAATCACTGCCCAATCTCATGTGAAAATCAGTTTTCCTTAACAGTTTTTGCTAAACGTTTTCCATAACATCCCAATCACATTCATAAAAATCAAAATAATTGCTTTTAGTTTCACTTTTAGCAAATTATAAAAGAAATGGTGTTTTATCAGGATATCAATGGCCGAAGATCTTTCATCTTGACACTCAAGAGTTGAAAGACAAAACTATCGCTATTTAATCAAATCCAAGGTGCGACTAAGACAGAACACAAATTTAAAAAAAATTCTCCTCCTTATAAAGGCTTCAAAATACGAAGTTTTATTTTTTAGAATTATTACGTCAATCGATATTTAGGCGCTTGTTAATTCAATATTCTTTGTGTCAGATTGTCAGCTGGATACACCCGGCTACTGCTTGCTGAGCGACAAAGGGCACAAAGAGTGCTCACCCTCATGACCCTTGTACGAGAGTCGAATATCAACAACTTTAGACTGAAGTTAAGCAGAAGTGCGTAGTCGAATTCAAAATGGGTTAAGATAACAGTGCATGTCTTTAGATAACGCAAAGTTGTGCAGAGCGACAAGCGAGCAGGCGAGTTGATAGCGCGGTCGTTGTGATTAAGAGTTCGACCAAATAATACGTTTCCTATAAGGCTCCCTCTCCTACCACAACCCCCATCACCATACACCACATCTTCAGCTTAACTTGCTGTTCTCGAACGATCTAGAGAGAGAGTTTGTTTGATATTTGGTACCTCTAATACTGAACAAGTGGATTATGAACTCAATATGGTCTAATGAATAGGGGTAACCGGACAGTGGTAAATTTCTCGTCCTCTGGTGCTAAAAATGACGACATCAGACAGATGGTGGAGGATTCCCGCCACGAAAATCTCCGATCTATTCGTAACATAGACAAGATTATTGTGATTGTTGGGACAAACGATGTTAAGTTTTACAACCCTAGGGTACGTTACATATTAAGTAAAGATTTAAAACGTAAACTAATAACACTTGTTAAAGTTCTTAAACAGTTATATATCCCTCTGCGGCTGCACATGAAGTTCATTTTCAGACTATGCTCCCTATTAGGATAACCTATAAATATACGGCCGAGAGTGTACACCAGTTTAATCACCTTCTTTAAAAATTTGCACACAAAATAACTGCTTCTTTTTCGAAATTGTTTCTCACGATTCTTTAATAATGAAATTTTTTTATAATAAGACCTAAAAAATATAAAAATAGACCTCATTCAAATTGATAATTACCAGCTTAATAATGCAGGCCTTAAAGTATTATGCCAGGCTCTTAAATTTTTAGTCCATAGCGACGTTTTTAATCCTCACCCGAGGTATAGTCTATATTCTAGAATGTATCCTTTTTTAAAAAATCTCATACTTACATTTGAGCTACAATTTTCTTTAAAGTTCTGAGCAGTTTATCAGTTATTATAACGGCCCGGGTTTAAATACTAGCTTGATCATAAGGCATTCCCTTTTAAGAAAACGTAAAACTTACAAGTGAACAATAGATGATTGATGTTATAAAATTCAGACAATGCGTACTGGTACATTTCACAAACTGGGGCACAGTGTTAGGAAAAATTTCAAAAAAATCGACTTTAAGAATAGATTTTCTTGCTTTCCAAGAGGAACAACATTCATTCCTATTTCTTCATTTTTGCTTTAACTTATATTTTCGTAACTTCCCTGTTGTTAGGTGTCTACATAGAAACTATTGGACCGAATGACACTATTACTACCAAGTCTGTCCTCTTCTTGAAAGAGCACAGAAATCTTAATAATTTCAGCTTGCTTTGATCATCTTGTATAACTAATATAAGGGCCGTATCTGTTCTTTTGTTATGTAGAATGCTGTTTACAAAGAGACAAGTAGTTCTCAAAAGCTTTCAGAAGTGTACGAAGCGTTCTATTCGGTTCTTGTATTATTCAGGTCTTTTTGCACTTCCCTTAAATTATTTGCTAATCGGTATTTGGGGTCGGGGGAGGGACATGCTCAAAACTGTAAATCTTGCCAACATTACTTTATTTACCCAAAAATATGGAGTCTGCATGAGCTGATATTTGTGCAAGATTTGACAGTGCTATTTTATCAGTGACACTGTGCTAGAAGGTATTCCAAGTTTCAGTTCGAGTCCTACACAGAACTCCGCAATCAAACCTGTTAAATTTTTCACTGAAAGATCTCTACCTCAGTACCCCGGCAAATTCTTCAAAAGAAATAAGGTAGGTATGCTTCGAGAATTGATTTGACAATGCAAAATTGAGAGTGTGACACCTTTTTATACACCATGTAAGTCAATGCAATATACTTTAACAGGGCTGCTATGGTTGTGTGAAGGTTCCTTGTCAAAATACTGGTAAGTCTAATTTGCCCGCCACAGGCGACAAATTTTAAAAATATGGACATTTCAGATAGCTTAGAAGCAATTTCTAAAAAGAAGTTGCTCAAATTATGGGGGAGGGGAAATGATACATTGGCCTCTCAAACCATATATTTGAGAGGGCCACGGCATCCTGGCACCCTGACCCCTGTGTTCTTATAAAATCGCAATCATAGATTATTATTAAGAGTTAAAAACTTTCGGGAAATTTTTGACGAACGGTACATATTAGAAACATCAAATTTTGTAATATCGTAATAGATTTTTTTGAAATTTTGGGGGGCCAAATGATACCTTGGCCCCCAATCCAAGTTTCTGGGGGACCATGGCCCAACTGTTCTGCCACCCCTGCCTGACAGAATAAGATGCCAGAACGTCCAGGCCCTACCGAACTGAGAAAGACGGGCCATGCTCAACTTCGTCAACACCTTCTTGGAACCAGAAAACTTGGAGATTACAAAGAGTTCCTGGAACTGGGCACTGGCAAAGATTTTCCTTGGAGGCAGCATCGAACGAGCGTAGGGATACAGCCTTCAAAAACCTGGAGCAGACCATCATGGCCGCTGGATGTCGAAATCTGTATACATTATAAAGATATCTCTCCTACTCCCTTACCTACACTGGTGACTGGCTTTCTTTGTCATGTTCGTGTATCTAAATTAGTCCTGGTTTAACGCTCCTCGTCTGACCTCTGCTGGAAAGAACGACATAAGTTTTTACAAGAGTCAAGGACATCCACAAGAAGAGTCAAGAACATCCACAAGAAGGTGTTATCCTCTACCTCTACTGTCCTCTACCGCCATCCATGGTACCTCACTGAGGAGCTCATCCCTCTATCCCTATTTGACGAAGAACAACCACTCGAGAACGGACTCCTCTTGCAAAGAAGATTGGACTACTAACTCCTGGTGGGACAGAAATCTGCAAACCTACTCTATCTAAAATTAGCCCGAAATCAGAGCTAGCTGACTTCGTCGGGGAACGTTCTACAACTCTCTTTGACCTGCTGAGTACTCCGGTAAACTTTCACCTGAAACCTGACTGGCACCTTCAGCCTGAATACCTTTCAGCGAAGACTTCTTTAAAGAACCTCTCTTCTTTCAACTACGCTTGTGAAAGAGCTCTTGGACTTGTAATCAGATTTAATATACCCATATTACACAGAACGAGGAGTCCTTTCAAGAACTGGTCCAAGTAGTGGAAACTCATCGAAAGACACAGCCTGAATACAAAGAAAGCCCTGAATACATTATGTTGATTATTTTCGTGTGAAATACTATTGTGTGATATACTCTGTTTCATATTTTATCTTGAAATTGAATTCGACTATTGATTGAAATTACCAGTGCAAAAATGATGTTTAACACATAAAATTCTTAAAATTGTATTTTTCAGCATGAAAGAGTTGCTTGAGAGCTTTGAAAGTATGATACTCAAATATAGACGGTAGTACGAGGTTAAGATTAGTCGAAGTCTCATAGCTCTACCAACTTTAGTTTAGGCGTGACGAGCTTTTCCCAATCCCACTTGCGCAGACTCCGCGTCGAAAAAAGGGCGTTCCCAAACAATGAAGATATATCTTATTCTTAAGGTAAGATAAATCAAAATCATTTCATTAAAAAAACTTCATACAGAATCAAACTATGATTCAATGTTGGGAATATTTAACTTCAATAAATAAAATTTAATATTCATTAAGTAGTTCACACAGGTATGTTTAAAATTTAGAACACTACCATTGACACAGTCAGTCGTCCTAATCATCTAAGCCCTTACCGAACTCTATTTTACTATCCTCGTTCTTAAAATCTACTTTGAGTATGAGTATGAGGATACTCATGTCATCTCCCGATTCCTCATCTGGGGTTTTTCTCTCCAGGCTATGTGTGAACGGGAAGGTGGAGAGTCTGAACTGTTAAAGTCATAGTTCAGTGGTCTTAAATTGTATTTCAAAGACAAATTCATCTCCATATACTGTCTGGTTTAAGCTGCACTCTCTTTTCTTTTTTGCCACCTTGAAGTCTTGAACGCAGGTTTACTGGTCAAACTAGAAGTTGGCCATGGCGGTGCGGCAGAGGTAAACTCGATCAAATTTACTGAAGCTTTAATACAATTTGTGGTTTCTCTGCCAAAAGTCAAAAGGGTCCAATCTCTGTGTCGAGAATTTTTTTTTTCAAATATCTTGTAACCTTCTCTCTTATCACTTGCCTGGCATTGCAGCACGTGGGGGCTGCCGCTTCGCGGCCCAGCAGGTCAGGCAACGTCTGCAAACAACTTATCACGTCGTCTAGAGAACCTGGTCCATCTACGGTACTCCTAAGAAGCTGATTCCAGGGGCCTTCATTGTCCACTACATTCACAGACACAGTTGTGTCATCACCGGGTCTGACACTATCTGCACTTATCCATGCTGATCTCCCCCAATTAAACCTCTTTTCGAGTTTTGAGATAAAAAGTTCCCTAGCTGAGATAAAAAGTTCCCTAGCTGCATACATATGCACATTTGCACCTCGCGTATGCAGAGCTGCTGCAGGTCTAGGCTAAAGCTTATATGTATTCTAATGATGTTAGTGTCGAGTGTCAGAAAACTTAAACTACCTGAGTACCTGTTCAATATTCAATCAAAATAATTCAACCCGTGTTCATTACTGAGAGGTACGACTACTGAGGTACGATTACTGAGGTACGATTACTGAGGTACGATTACTGAGGTACGATTACTGAGGTACGATTACTGAGGTACGATTACTGAGGTACGATTACTGAGGTACGATTACTGAGGTACGATTACTGAGGTACGATTACTGAGGTACGATTACTGAGATACGATTACTGAGGTACGATTACTGAGGTACGATTACTGAGGTACGATTACTGAGGTACGATTACTGAGGTACGATGTTCATTACTGAGGTACGATGTTATCTTAATTGAAAAATTAAGTAAGTACATGATTTCATGGCGATATCTCAATTATATAAAAGTTTCAGTTTTGTCGTTTTGATATTACTCGATTACGGCTAATTGGTTTTTGTATACTTCTAAAATTGTTTTTCTAAAATCTTTTTCAGCCAGTCCGGTCCCGGCTGAAAATGCGATCCCGGTCGATCCTTGAGTGTGTTTGTATATTCATTGATGTAACATTTTGAAAAGTTTTCGATTAAAAAAACTTCTTTTATAAATCAAAAATATAAATTTAAATATCTTTAAATATCTTTAGGAGATTATGTCTGATGGTGCTGGCATCATTAATTATTGTTATTATTATTCGCAATGTGGAGAAGAAATAAGGTTTTAATATCAAAGTGTGAGTGGAATTTTGAAGTGGATTAAAAAAAATAAATCGAAGGCTTTCCATGTGGTATTTGTCGGCGATTCTGTTAATAATCAATTATATAATGTTGTTAATTATCAATTATATTGTTATAAGAGGTAGAGGAAGAACGTGAACTCTCCGAACCATATCGCTCTTACAATAGCACGTAGTGGCAGTGCGTGTACAATAATATTAGAAGGCCAAGTTTATCCAGGCCATTTTAATTCTTCTTTCCGGTTTCTTCTTCTTCTCTTTTCTACCGAACCAGCAATCTCACCATCTTTTCCTTCTAGACAGAAGTTTGTTTATGGTCACAACCGGACACCAGTCGGAGTGCCAGTCGCCAGAACGGGTACCTGTTGGTTGGTGTTCAGCCTCCAGCCGGTAAGTCAGCGTTAAACTAACGTGACATTTGGGACGTGTTCCTCTTACCCCAACACCTTACAACATCCATATTAAATTTGATATCTGTTATAATTAGGTTTTCATATTTTATTCATTTGAAACCTAGCGTCACGTCTTGCTGGGAAGGTTCGGCGAAGCACAGGATAAGGGTTATCACATTCAAAACTTATTAGATTATAATTGCTTCTGTCTTGCTTTTGTCAGCTGACCATGAGCTGTTTTATTTTTTTGTAGGGTTGGTTCTTCATACTGTCCTTAACAGGCGGTGTTTGCTTTTTTGAGATAAAAATTAAATGAATAAGGCGACAATTTTTTATCTTAAAACTTTGCTTTTTCGGCGCCAAATTGCCGAAAAAGCAATTATTTTCGTATTCGTACCCGTTATTTAACAATTAGAATGAGATCACCTTATCCTTATCGGTATTAGAATTATCAGTTACCGGTTTCAGAAAGCACGCAGTTAAGGTCTGCAGAATTTTGCTTGAAGATATTAAAAAGCAATATTTCCCACTGCAAAAGATCAGCCGCTAATTAAAGCCGTTTTACGCTAAGAACCGCCTAAAAGACAAGGACAACTCATTCTCAGCCAGTGAGAGGTAGTAACGACTAACAAGGACGACTCATTCGCTAGTCCAGCGTGAACATGAGCTATATTTCATCTCGCTGCTCTCTCCAGGATTTGTATAATATTGTTGCAGGTTTAAACAACCAGTCGGTCCTGACTGGTTAGTACAGTTTCAATAGCAAATTGCTCTCAATTCGGCTCAATCGATAAGGACCCATCCATTTTAGGACTCAGGTCAGAAATCGCCTACAATTTCTGCAGCATTAGGGCTTCTGGGTGATTATCTGGGGTAGGATCGAAGACAGGTCAAATATCATCTCACAAGGTTGTTACATATTTCTAAGACAACGTCACATTGTCAGTTTCCAAATTTGCCCTACACAGCAAATAGGTTCACACCAGGTTTTTTGAACAATCAAAATCTATTATCTATGGAGCAATGATTTTTTTTCGAATAACATCTTTAACAGAAATCGTTTCTGTTAACCAGGACTTCTCACATGTACACAGGTACCCGGTTGTCCGAAATAAGTTACTCCTCTATCATTCTTGGGAGGTACTCTTTTTCCTTCTACCAACAACCCAGGTCTACCTAGCATGGAAGTCCCTGTCTGCTCACGGAGGTAACGAGCCTCGTTCTCTGCCAAGTGGGTATGCCCCGTTGACAGGTAGCAACAGCTTCAAGACTCCCGAGGTCTGTTGCGGTGGTATCTATTGCTTTTATGTTTTTCAGTTTTTGGTATATAAGCCATGGGAGTCCTTGGGTACAGCTAACAGGAGTTGTCCCCTGGGGACACGGTGAGAAATCCTCCTAGTTCAATTGGAGGCCAAAAACCGTTGTCCGAAAAAGAAGAATAGGTTACGACTATAAAGAAGTAAAAAAGCAGCATGGTAAAAATAGTTACTGTTAACGTTGACATTTTTTGAAGGTGAACTTATTTGTACAAACATTCCACAAACATGGAAATGTCTAGTCGTTTGAGAGGCCTGTATCACACACATCTCGTTGAGAGCGTATCATACGTCTCCACTCCAAACGATCGGAAGCTAAATAGTTAATAGCCTTGATGTCAAACTCAATGTTCTTGACACTTGAAAGATAGCTGCATCCTCGAGTATGCAAGATTTACAGAATTTACGGGGCCGTCCTCTTGACCTCTTTTCATAGTTTGGTGTCCAATCCAGCAGAAACTTTGGAATTCTGGATTCTGGAATTCTTGATGCAATCCAGCAGAAGCTTTGGTATTCTGGATTCTGGAATTCTTGATGCAATCCAGCAGAAACTTTGGAATTCTGGAATTCTTGATGCAATCCAGCAGAAGCTTTGGTATTCTGGATTCTAGAATTCTTGATGCAATCCAGCAGAAACTTTGGAATTCTGGATTCTGGAATTCTTGATGCAATCCAGCAGAAGCTTTGGTATTCTGGATTCTGGAATTCTTGATGCAATCCAGCAGAAGCTTTGGAATTCTGGATTCTGGAATGCATGACCAAACTATCTGAGTCTGGCAGCACTAATGAAGGTTTCGATTGTCTTGATGCCCGCACGACTGAGAACTTCTTCATTAGTAACATGATAATACCATCTGACCCGAAAAATCCTTCTCAAGCAGGTTTTGATAAAAAACCGCTTCATCTGCTTTTTGGTGGTGTTCCAGACCTCACCTCCACCACCATAGAGTTAGAGTGACAACAGCAGCCTTGTATTTACGGATCTTTGTCGGAGATTTGATGGCTCTGCAGTTCCAAATCTTCCAAAGCTGCTGAAATGCACCACTATCTCTTTGAATCCGTATTTAGAGGTCTCTGCTTATAGTACCGTCTCCACTGATGTTTGCAAACTTTGCACCCAGCTGTAAACGAAGTTACTGACTTGCTTCACAGGTTCACCTCCTACCTTCAGCTCAATGCAGTCATTCATATTGTAAGGACGCTGGGAGGCGCTACTAACGGCCATGCACTGGGTCTTCACTTGGCATTGATATATTAGCCCAACATAGCTGCAGCTATGAGCCAAGAGGTCTGTAGACTCCTGCATACCATCTTTTGAGATGTCCATCAGCATAGTCAGTGCCTAATACCACTATCTCCTCACTTTTCTTGTCTTGCTTCTGTGACACAATGGCAATGCCATGACAAATGTTCTTGTTGCCTCGGCCAAATATGCTGCAAAGTTAAGACAGAAGTTAAAAACTGGTGGACCTTGAATATCTCTTTTTCCTGTACCTGATTTAACATCAAACCAATCTGCCAACTCCCCATTCACTCTAACTGCACTCAAAGTGCACCATTGAAGAAGGCCTGGAAAATCCGAATTAACTTTTCAGGTAAACCAAAGTGTCTAATACTTTTCCAAATGAAATCTTGTCTGATTGAATCAAAGGTTGCCTCTACAAAGTTGATACACGTGG
This sequence comes from Mnemiopsis leidyi, assembly GCA_000226015.1. Lineage (NCBI taxonomy): Eukaryota > Metazoa > Ctenophora > Tentaculata > Lobata > Bolinopsidae > Mnemiopsis > Mnemiopsis leidyi. Next base: position 33,305 of record JH152916.1, on the reverse strand, counting down.
AGATGTTAATCTCGATGCAGTTGTGAATAATGATACGGAGGGAATAAATTAATGGAGGGTTCAGGAGTTCAGTAAAGTGCTCCTTCCACCTGTCTGACTTTGTCCCACCCTCATCCCGGAGAATAAAATGACGGACGCGGAAGGGTGCGCGCTGCTGTACAAGTACAACCTTCCAGTACCTGTCCCTCTGCTTATAAGGGTCCGTCATGAGATCATCTTACATCTTTGTCACGGACAGATCTAGCCTGTTTTTTGCTGCTTTTTCCCGAGATCTTCTTGATCTTGGCCCAAACTTCTCGTTGTTGAATGTTGACCCTTACTCGAAGCTTCCTCTGCAGTCTTCAGTAGTGCAACACTAACAGCCAAATTGTTGTCATCCACATTTCACGAGGATATCTTTAGTCATCGGGAAAGATGTTACCGATACAAGTAAAACTTTTATCGGTAAGTTTTACTTGTAATTGGCAAGTTTTATTTGTATCAGTAAGTTTTACTTGTATATATACTGTATATATAGTGCTCCTTACAACTGGTGCAATTTTACAATTGTTGCAATAGTCACTAGGAAATTTAGTAATTGGTCAGATTGTTACATACAACTCTAATATTATATTTATTTTCTCCTAACTGTTTGGATTTGAGTAGGTTTTGCACTAAGATTTTAAATCTTTCAAGATTTTCAATCAATTCGCACAGTAAACGTTCAGTAAAACACTACTAGGTCTTTGGGAAAATGGTCAATATAAAATATAAGTTTATGAAGAATTACAGTCGCACTAACTGAGATGCCAAATGGATCCTTGTCTTATACTGACTAGTTTTAAAAATTTTTCTAAATTTTCATTTCAAAAAAGGGGATCCTGGGATCAAATGAATCCCCCCGGTTACGCCCCTGTCGCACCAAAACAGAGCTGAACAGAACAGAACACAATTAACCCCAAAAACGCAGTAAATCATAATGGTGTTTAGACATTTTACAGTTTCCGCTAGGACATGGGACGAAATTGTCTCCTTCACAACATAGGCTGCTTTGTGAGATGATGCTTCCGTCACATTTGTCACCTTGTGGTCCGTAATGCTTCTCCTTTGACGTAGCACAGCAGTATTTTCCGTTGTGGTACACATAGGGATGTGATGTGGGACACACTTCATCTCCACTCTCAGCTTGGAAGAAAAGAGCAAACAGAAACACCAATAACAATTTGTTTAAACTGCTAAAGCTCATTTTGGTGTTGCCGAGAAAGGTCCTCAAAATAAAATTGCAAATGTAGCAGGATGTCTGCAGCGTGCACTTTACTTATAGATCATAAGGATTGGAAAAGTCTCCCAGAGAAGTAAGAGAGAAGTAATGCTTCTTTCACATGATGGTATTGGGAAACTAAGTCTTCAGTTAGATCCCCTCATTCAGCAAGTGTACACAGGAAAACATATGGTTTGCTGTATGGATAGTATCAAGATAACCTTATAAGACTGGAAAGGTTAACTCTTCAAATGTTGCTTGATAACTGCCAAGTCGCTTAGAGGCCCAGCCTCTCTTAAAAAACAAAATATTGTCAAGTTTAGTTGTGATTAATTTTGAAATTCATTGCTGAGTCTTTAGCTTCCATAAGTATAAGAGTATAAAGGTCACTATCTTTTAGTTTTATGCGCTCTGATCGTATTTGTATATAATGTAATGGTACTGTATGTGGTTTTAAGTGGGAGGGAACCTTTTCTCAGGTCCTCATTTCGAGCAAGCTCGACTCCCATAGGTGTGCACTGAATGATAACCGGTGTGTTATGTTGTTGTGGGTGGGCCGAAGAAGTAGTCATGATACTGTTGCATGATAGGTTTAACTTTAAATTAGAAATCATTTACCGCAAATAGTAATACTTAATGAAAATCAACAGAGTTTCCTTTGCAAACTTGAATTTTAAAAACCTGCCATTTTTTACCCCATAGCAAGGAGCCGGGCGGAAGATAGATGGAAAAAATGTCATCTTATACTTCACTATTTCCTTAATTGTGCTGGTGAACTTTCAGGACTTAACTCAACACGTAGCCAAGCATCTTCAAGTTCCACCGTGAAAAAGCTGCTCTTTGTGAGATTGGTCTGGTGTTGCACCTTTTGTACAGTGTATCATTCGTTATCATACTTCGAAGTCACCGAATGTTCTTGATAGTTCGCAGATGTTTGCGATTGCAAATGTCAAGTTTTTCGAGTACAGCAACTGGAGCAGCCCAACATGACGACGCCATGAACAGTTTGCCAGGTCGTGTTGGAACTGGAAGGAACCGAGTTAATTTATTGCAAGTCCTTAAAAAAGATCTTAAATTGTATAATCTTAAACTTTCCCGAGAAAGAGAGTTATCATGGAGTATTTGGAGAAATGTGCATCCTCCAGTGCTCTAGGGGATTTCAACTATAGATATTTTTGAGACTTACAACAATGTTAACATGATAAAGGTGCCCTTATAGGCCATTAACATGTTGGTAAAGTTTGATGATCAGTATTTCCAAGTTTTTCATGTATTTCAATTTGGGCCCGGTGGTGTCAGCTAGACAATTTAAAGATAATTGCAATGCAAATAAAGCCATGGTAGAACCCGGAACTTAGTAGGTACCTCCAGCCATTATTAGATTGAAGAGCTGAAAATTGTTTTACTTTCATTCGACATTCTGTCATCCATCTATCCTTTAGCCCTTAATAATAATTTGTTGAAAAAACCCTCGGAACGGAAGGTTAGAAACAATTTGTTCATGAAACCGGTGTCCAGGTCAGATTATTAGTAGACACTATTAGGGTGGTGGTAACCACCCCAGAAAAGACACTTAACCAAAAATTTTTGAACCTCAATCGTTTTTTGTCAAATTTTAGTCCGACTCAAAAATAAGAAAAGAAAAGTTGCCGCCCCCTAGTATGACAACATGAAGCTTGGTATATAAATAACTTGAAAGGAGGCACACTTTGCGTTTTGCGACTGATAACGAAAGAAAGACACATTTATTTTGGAATCGTTTGCTAATGATGAAAATATAATAGTTATTGGATAGGGAAACGGCAAAGAAATATGAATCGAAGTATTGTACCAAATGAAACGCTCATGTTTCAGTGACTATTTGTAAGCTTTCGAACATACACTGTGTTCATGGTCACACTGAAAATATAATTATGTCTATCACAATAAGTAGCACACTATAAAAGTCTAAACTGCACACAAACGTTACGATTCAATTCAATTATCAACACACTGCAACACAATAATCACTCGGTACTAACTACGATCAATGTAAATACACTATATAAAACTTTACTAAAGTACAATATAATAATATTTCTTGTATTTGACTTCTTCTGCCTATATATCATAGTCATAACTCATAGCTTCTAGATTTTGTTAACGGAAATATCTTTAAAATTTGTTCAACATGATATCCTGATCAAGATTTGTATTTTCAATTACAATGAAAAAGCACAGAAACTGGTGAACTTTTATCTTGTTTTTTTTCCAGAACTGTACCGTTTACTAAAA
>JH152916.1:10895-22917 GCA_000226015.1 Mnemiopsis leidyi | reverse complement strand
ACAAGACTTCACTTATCCCTCTTACCCGCAACAAGACTTCACTTATCTCTCTTACCCGCAACGAGACTTCACTTATCTCTCTTACCCGCAACAAGACTTCACTTATCTCTCTTACCCGCAACAAGACTTCACTTATCTCTCTTACCCGCAACAAGACTTCACATATCTCCCTTACCCGCAACAAGACTTCACTTATCTCCCTTACCCGCAACAAGGCTTTACTTATCTCCCTTACCCGCAACAAGACTTCATGAAGTTGATCCTGGCTTCCTCCAGGTCTGCCGGGTGTGGGTTTTTCTCTCTCAGCCACGTCTCAAACGCTCTGAAGTTAAGATGAGCTAACCCTCAATAAATTGGAGTTTATTCTATATGACATATTGTTAAACTATATCAACAATAAGAGTACAACAAATTTTTATTCATTTAGTTTAGTTACAAAATGAATAACTGAGAAGGCATATGTGTAAGTCTTAATTCCCATCACATTTCCTTTTCCAAATTCCATCTCTTAACGAATATAATTGTCTGTAACCCCTGACAACTCACGCGTAATGCTTGTAATTTCTGATAAGACCTGCCAGGTTGGTTGCATCTCCGATATACTCGATAACACCCTTCTTGTGGCTGGTGCAAACCGCACTGTACTCCACCAGCTTCATGTCCAGCCCTTCGTTCATCCACTTCAAGTTTATCAGGTTTATAAACTGCAGAACTAACTGATCTGGGAAGAGTTCATTTTTCAGGTGGACGTGACGGATAAAAGAAATTTAACCAAAAAACGTATCAGTTCGAAATATCTGGAGCAAATTTTCTTGACATTTGTATGTTTAAGTCTACAGAGAAAATCAGCAAAGTTCCTTTATTGAACATTACAGGTACAAACCTTGTCTTAGATCGTCTCCCTCCTTGTATATTATACCAAAGTTCTTCTTGGACGTCGGGTCCTACATAAAGTCTAGTTAAGAATATTACAATTGTAAAGAACAAAGCCACCAAGCCAGATGATCAACATTACCTTATACCTATCAGTTCCTCAAGCACGAAGTCCGTCAAATACAGGTACATATATAGAGAACGGTATTTGTGGGGAGGCATCGCGCCATCGCAGATATGTTTATACATGCCAGAAATTTCTCAATCACTTTTTCAATTGCGACAACTCCCCACAAATAACGTTCTGCATAGAATTGTGAGACCTGGTTAGTAAATTTAATGAGCATTGGCTTCATACTGCTGTCAAATATATTTGTCTTTTCCACCAGAATATCCTTAGTGCGCTGTCGGGGATTCGTTAGGTTCTGGAAACCACAGAACGTCTTGTTGATAGCCGGGGAATTTAACGTAGATTTAATCTGGTTATGAGAAAACTGTTAGTCAAACTGTTTCTATAATAATGTTAGAGAAATTGTTAATGAAACCGTTAGTGATACAGTTTTATGGTGAAACTGTTAGTTGAACTCTTAGTAAAATCCGCAAAGTTAGATCCTAATACTCACCTCATCAACAGAAGACTTTTTCACCTTCTCATACACCAGAGACAGCTTGGACATGGTATTGGAGATCTTGTTAAGCTCCTCAATGTGGTCCCCACAACACCGCAAATAGAACTCTATAACCAGGGCAAACTGAGCCCCGTACAACGGACTCTCCACCTAGCGGGGAAAGTTCACTATTGGAGTATTTGGGGTATTATTAGGGGAGATTAGGTCTTTGTGAAACAGTTTATAATTTTTTCGCCTTACAAAAATTCATTATTGTCCGGCAATTGAAATAAGGTCGCGATCCCTTCATTTTATTGAGATAAATATATTTTGAGTACTACAACAAAATATGCACGTATATGGAAAGAGTACGTGACTAGGAAACTAAAGAAACACACACTAGTACACTACCAACCTGAGATTTGAGGTGCCAGTACAGGTAGTGCCCAATAGTACTGTTCTGAAGAGCCCTCCGGAGAAGGAACCTGGCGGGGGATTCAGAGATAAAGTAGAACCTGTCAAGGTTACAGAACCACCTTTTTTACAATAAACAGATACTGCTGTTACTGTGTTCAGTGCATTCTGATTGCTGAGGATTGGTGATCCAATGATCCATGATTTTACTTTGATATAAGATCATTATTAATGCAGCGTAGGATTAATAAAAGCGTGATATAAAAAATGAGCGCCCAACGAACTGCAATTCAGTTTCTGTTGCCGGCGGTGGCCTACATTACAGCGGCGGCGGCATGGATTTTGAATTACCAACCTTGTGAGAGCACAGTCGAGATAGAGATCGTACTTGATACACTCCACCAGCTGGAGGAGATAGAGACATACCATGTCGTCAGATAACAGTCTGTCTAGAGAGTACACTGCGAACTGCGGTGGAGATTTTGTCATCTTTTGTGTCGTTCAAGTTTCAGCCTTGATCATATCTGGTTTTAGGAATTTATTTCTAGATTTATGGAATGAGGAACACGCAGCACGCTAAGGTTGTGAAAAGAGAGGACACTAATAGTAGCTCCTGGCAGCTTTTCACTATGAATTATTGGAAGGTCCATATATATATATATATATATATATGTGGTATCTTGATAGGACCTGTCATTTAACCTCTATAGCATAACATTGATATATTTTCATGAATGTGCTATTGTTGTATTAACCTTATGGGAAAAAGTTTCAAACTAAAAAATAAAGTGACACACTTTGCCCGACAAACAGTTGTACGAAACAAAATACAATGACATGCTTTTCACTTTCACCTACTTCCCCTTTCACTCGCTCACCTCTCTAACAAATGAGAGCTCACAAAACACAAACTTTCTTCTAAACGAACCTCCCTAATGTGAGGATCGTTGATGTCGAGTAAGAAACACTGCAGAGCAGTAACAGCGTCAATGGGCGGCCAGTCAAGGAGAAGGGTATAGAACTGAGCACACTTCTCCAGGGAGTCCATACTGGTAGACATCGCCAGTTTGGGGAGGGAGTGTGGGTACGCTTGGCAGTGTACTCGGTTCTTCCACAGGAAGTTGTTGTCCTCCTCCGTGAACTGGAGGGTGGAGGGAGTAAGAGGTTGAAGCAGGTAATACAGAAGAAAATTTAGGAAACTACCAAGTTAAAAAACTGACAAGTTAGAGACAAAATAACAAGTTAAAAAACTGAAAAGTTAGAGACAAACTGACAAGCAAAAAACTGACAAATTAGAGACAAACTGACAAGTGAAAAACTAGAAAAAAAAACTAGACAAGAGAAAAACCGACAAATTATCCAACCTGATAAGTCCCGAACTTGTGGTTGAGGAGTTGTACAAGTTTGTTTCTGTCACTGACACTAAGGTCGCTCTGTTCAGCCTCGCCGAGCGACCCCGGGCCGGTGTCTCGGAGCGCCACGTTACGAGCTATCACTAGAGGGTAAAACCGGACTGGGACCTTACGTTCAGGCAGTTCCACCTATAGAGGGGAAGAGATTTGTCTGATAGTAACTTTTGTTCTGATGTAGGTATGAAGTATGAACTAGGAATAAAGGATTAACTTTACATTTCAGTGCATTGGACAATTTTGATTGAAGAAATTTTAGAAACAAAAATAATAATTCATTTATTTGGGCGCAGCATTAGCTAACGAGGAAGGTTATGCAACCGATAAATTCCAAAATTATCACAAAAAGACCGTACCGTGAAGATAGGAGTATCTGTCAGTCCGTAAGGGAAGCTAGGGCCGGTAAAGTTAAACCCACTCTCAGATCTCAGGTCGGTCCGGACATGCTGTTCGTGTCTTCCTGAATATCAGTCAGGGAAACTGATTAGTGATTACCAGTGAGGGAAACTGAATATCAGTCAGGGAAACTGAATATCAGTCAGGGAAACTGATTACCAGTAAGGGAAACTGAATATGAGTATATGTATATGTCAGAAACTAATTCCAAAAACAAGTAAATGTTCTGATAAATTGGCGGCCAACTTATCAGAATATTTCCTTGTGTTTGGCATTAGTTTTTAGTTGGCTAGTATAAATATTACATGTGACCATCTACTTCAGTCGGAAGTTCAGAAAAATTTAAATCGCGACTGCTGTAACACTACATGGAAATTGTGCTTGAGAAAACCATGATGAGAGTGATATCCAAAGACAAAATAACCAATTTATACTGTGCATATCGTTATATTACTATGCCGACCCCACAGTAATATGATAGCAATATTATATATTTTAATTCATCCACCCAAATACTTCAGTAAAATCAAACGTGCAATTAATTCACCAACCCTGTCTCAGAGTCCCCTTGAAGTCAAAGACGGTCATGTTTATCCAGTACAAGTTAGCGGACTTCACGATCGCCGGCTCATCAGAGGAACTCGCTTTGTTTTTCTTTTTCGTGTCGTCCGTTTTTCTCCTCTTTTGTATGGAGAAGCACAACTTGGCATTCCTGACAAGAGAGAGAGTTATCATTGATTATCATGATAACTTTAGAGAGTTATTTTTTTAGTGATATTCTGTCTTGATAAGAAAAAATATTATAGAGAGGCGTCATCATTTGACTGCTTTTCGACAAAAGAATAAATTGAAAAAGGTTAAATAATCAAGAAAACTCCGTTTGACAGGACAATAACAATACATTTAGGTACCTAGGTAAATCGGCGATATCTAGTTTAAAGGTTAACGTTTCGTTCCATTCTATAACCGAGGTGATGGGTTTCTCGCTAGTAACCAACTGTTCTAACCGGTTTTTACCGCTGTACAGCGCTACGTACACTCGCACCTGTGAAAATACAATTAGTGGTTTAATTGCGAATTAATTGGAGTTCAATTTCATGAGACGTCTTCTTTCTAAATTTTCAGATAAGACAATAAACAAAATTGGTAAGCTTGGATATCACAACACAGATTAAATGAATGTCTCGACAGTTTTCCACATCAGTTGTTTTTCTTCATTCCTGCCGTGAGAATATGGTGACAGAATATTCTTTAAAATTCTTTATTCAGTTCTCAAATGTACTATTCGAAAAGATTTCAATTCGAAACATAAATTAATAATCATTGCCACATAACACGCCTGTCAATTTCTTACATCAACCATATCAATTACAACAACCATATCAATAACGGTAAACACTAAACACAGATCACTAAGTTTCTCCCTATCTGAACAGTTAACATTGTACACCTACACCTTACTACAATGATAAAGGTGTGATGAAACGATATTTTTCGCTCTTTTCGTCGTTCCAGCAGACCCTACAGAGATATGACGTCATCACAACGTCACCGCGCCATCTCTCACTGGCTAACGTTTAAAAGGATACATGGCACATCGTAACCATGGTAACATGCTCATTTGTTATGATCATTTTTATGATCATATACACATGTTTTAGCCGAAAATACAGCTCAGCGTTTAAGGTCATTACACATTAAATATTTCAACCAAATAAACCTAAGAAAAACTGCGGCAGTTCCGGTAATCTAAATCTCAAATGGGTATTTCATTACCGGCCAATATCAGGTCAGAGTACTCAAGCCCTAATTTAGTGATACAGTTTACCTAATCTCTCCATCATTAGATCGGGACATCTTGCCGGGGCAGCTGAGACCGGAAAGTGATAAAAATACGGGATGACAAATACCTTAATTGATTACCATTTACAGCATTTCCCCAAAAGATTCGGTAAATTGTGTGACAGGTGGCCCCATTATGTCACAGTTTGAAAGCGAAAGTTTCCCAGTTTCATGATGTCATCCCAGCAAACCAAGATGGTAGTATCATTTAAGTACAAGTTCAATAACGGCTTTTTGCAATCGTTTCTCAGTAGTTTGTTTTGTTTGATTCTTTTAACCATCCACCCCACTGCCATTCTTGTGATGCTAAATTACTTAACTGAGGTAATTTCATGAAAATTGAAAGTGAACAAGTTGTCTTACCAAATTATTAAACAAGTGTGTAGTGATTGCCTTACCAAGGTGCTTCGATCCAGATTGATATCAGAAAGTGTTCCAATAGTCACGCTAAACTTTTCTCTGATTTCGTGGGTGTACTGGTCTCCGGGATTTCCTGAAGAACAAGACCGTCGGTTATCGTTATAGTCACTTAGTTAGATCTATACAATAAGGCAAGAGGAAAGATAAGGAAAGGTCTGAATAAATTCTTCGTACCACGTGACAGCGACTTTCAGTTGAATGTTGATTTGTTTTTAAACTGTTTACATTTTAACCTTAATTTACAATTTAATTTAATTTGAGTATCACAGTATGTGTACTTAGTCTAGATTTCTTGATAACTGATAAAATTCGCAACTCTACTCAGATAAGTCTCGATAAGTGATAAAATTCACAACTCTACTCAGATAAGTCTCGATAACTGATAAAATTCGCAACTCTACTCAGATAAGTCTCGATAACTGAAAAAATTCACAACTCTACTCAGGTAAATCTCGATAACTGATAAAATTCACAACTCTACTCAGATAAGTCTGTGACTCTGAAGTTTGACTTTCCCTCAGTTTCTAGCTAAACATGCAACAAACATTTTTGCGATGCCGGACACAGATTTCAGAAATGATTCCCCCGAAATGTAAGCTTACTCTATATCATGAAGTCAGGGGCAGATCCGAGACCTTAATGGTTTAGAGTAGAACGGTCCGGATTTAAGAGATGTAATAAATAAACCGTTTACTTAAGTACTATAATGTAGTTTAATTTTAAATACATATCAACTATCAAGTATACACTTCAGGTTTATAGCCGCCTCTTAATGACTTATTAAGGGTGTATTATATATATATATCATATATAGTCCAACAACTTTGAACAATAAACAATAATATGATTTTGAGTAGGAAATTCATCATCGCTATGTGACGTTTCTTCTAATTGACAGAATACAACTATACATGCATCAACCTAGTCATGACCATAACTCGCTATTTTAATTCCAGAAAAGGAACTGCAATGTCGGACTTAGAGATACGTCAAAGTGAATCATCCCGGTGACAGAATACAACATCTCAGAATACAACATCACGTGACCCCCTCACAGGGTTGTATTTCAACTCCCCGCAATTTCATACCAAGTTATCTTGCACTTGAGTAGTAATGCAGTCCTGCTCATCATTTCAACTAATCACAATGTACGTTTCGTTTGTGCTCCTCCTCATCTCAACTTTCTGTGAGGGTGCCTATCCCTTCACCACCACCCCCACCACCTCTTCTTCCTCCAACACAGTCAGCCAACTCCCAGGAACAGGAGGACCGCACAGCAAGGACAGTAACACAAATGTAACATGTCTAGGAGAATGTGCGGGCGCTCCTCCCTCCTCGTCCCATCCTGAGGGCAGCACTGCGACCAGCTCTGTTCCTGACATGCTACCCGTCCCGGACAGCTCCACAGCTTCCTCACCATCACATGTCAGCTCCTCACAGTCCTCTTCTAGTCAGGGTAGTACGTCTTCAGCTTCAAGCAGCTCCTCTGAGAAAAGCACTGAGTTTACTTTCTCCACCAGTAGCACTGTTTTTACCTATTCCACCAGCACCGTGAATCCAGAAGGAGAGGGCGGCACAAATGGTAGTGAGGGTGAAGGGAAGGATGTGGATACAACCGAGGATACAGAGACTGGTGCTGACGATGGCAATAAAGGTAAGAAACATTGAGTAGAATATACTTGCAGTATATCTAGAGTATCGTCGGAAAAGCCTTAGTTTTTAAGGCTAATACAAAACACGATTTTTCGAATAAAAAACCATAATGCTTCGGGATTATTAACAATCTTATTAATAATATTACTACCGTCCTATGTCTCATAAACAATAAAGGTTTAAATTTTATAAACCTCGGAGTGATTTCAGGTCTACTAATTGCACTGTCCCTAGTCCTAGCTGTGGTCATCATCTTGGTCATTTTTATCCTCCTGGCATTCCTACTTCGAAATATGGATAGAAAGAATAGAGAAAAACGGAAAGAGGAGACGCTGGAGATGCGGGCGGCAGACAAAGATGTTGAGATTGGTAATGTAGACGAAAATGTTAGACCGGACATTGAAATTACCAAAGGCAATAACAACGGATGTGACAGTGATAATGGATGCGAAAACACGCAATCCGCTTCAAAAACTGACTTGTATTCCGATGAACTAGTCATTGATAATGTTAAAACGAAGGACCAGAAATCTGGAAATGATAAGAAATCAGACACGTCTTGATCAAATAGACTTATGTTGACGCTTTGACATAGGGTAGTTTTGTCTTAATTTTTAATCGCTTATGTTTGTCGCAAAATGGCGGAAACTTTAACGGGGATGGGGAATTGTTTAACTTTTAACTTTTTAAGTTTTAATTTGATTGATTGAGTTCAAGTTTTTACCTTTTTTACATATTTGATATTTCGTGTTAATTTGATTTACTTTCCTACTTCTGTTACATTTTATTGTTATGTCACCCAGAAGCTTCATCACATACTAATCCAATCTCCATGATAAACGGATGGGTGGTAACAAATTGACAGTATAAATTCGGTTTGCGCAGCCCCTGACCAGAGGATATATATGTAAATATTGTGAAAAAATATTGTGAAAAAATTAGACATGGTTAATTATCTAACAAGGCCACTAAGTTAATTCAGGTTTGCATCTACCATATGTTCATAATCATGATTTTAATTACTCGAATCCCAAAGAATGACTAGAAATCGTACAATTCAAACAAGCTTGCCAAATGTTAGGTTTGACCAAAATGTTGTCGTACGAAAGATAGTAATTCTATCTTCTGTACACCATCATCAAGAGATCGTCAACCAATTGTTCCTAAAAGCAAGTCAGACAAGATTGGCTAGCAAGAGTTAGCCTTTCTAGCTAGCTAGAGCAAGTGACTTGCGTTGCTATCTAGCTTGAGCCGGCCTAAGGTGGCCTTGCTTGGCGCTAGCTAGGACAGCTGTAGAATGGACAGTAGTAATGGCCCGGCGCGCGCGAATTCAACAGTACGTGCGCGCGCGAATTCAACAGTACGTGCGCGCTGATTTAACAACATTTGATACGAAGCGCCCTACATACTGGCTGAGGAAGTCGATTCAACCGAAATGTGCCAGTGCGACAAACAATCGACAAGATGTTTGCATCGCTACCCGACAGAGACCAGAGTATTGATTGATTTTAATTAATTTAATTACCTAATTAGGATATGTATCCCTGTACAAATAAATGAACCGATTAGCAGATATAGAGATATTCACGGCACGTAAAATGTGACAATTTAAACAAGGTCAACAGAAGTTTTAAGTTATAGAACTGCCTCGCACTGTTAAATTATTGTGGTATTTTAGTACTCTATGTATTTGTTTTCCCGAACCCCAATTTGATATATTTGATTTATGATATTTGATCGATTTATTAACGATGTTTTCTAACAATGTTTCTAACCATGTTTCTATTTAGGAATGATGGGTCGGTTTCACTTCTGAGTATCGATTGTGATTGGTGTCTATCTTCTATCTGGGTATTATTGGTAAAAGCTGTTTCAATTCGTTCGTTCTACCAAAAAACAAACCATTTATCATTACTGTACGAACCTTCAAAATGTAAGGGTGACATGGGGAAAATTTCGTGTGGTAGATGTGTATCCTTGGTTCTGCTGGTTGGTTTAACAACAATAGAGTTTGATTTGATGAGTTCCTCGTACGTGGTGAGGATTAGGTCTGGTATTCGGTTGTCGCGTATACAATCTTGTATGTACTGCAACAAGACATTGATCAACCTAGATATCAAAAAATCAAAGATTTGCGATGTATAAGGTCATGTTGAGCTAAAAGTATAAAAAACAAAATGAAAAAAAAATGTTTCCACAGAATTACTCAGCAAACAGTTTGTTTTACCTTGTACTCCGGCAATATCCTCTTCTCATCAAAAAGGTAATCTTCACAGCCGGACACCTTTAATACGTAGTTGTTTGTCGGCACCAACTTTTCTATTTCGACAAGCACGTCAAGCATCAGTTGCACTGACGCTCGAAACGGCACTGCAAAAGTTTATTATGATTTATTTAAATTAATCTTCGATAATTGATTAATCTCCCCCTAACTGGATCACTGGCTGTGTCCAAAGATATCTGGAAAAAAGTTTCGCCCAAAATTAAATTAATCATGTAGAACTACAGACGTAAAAATTTAAATTAAACAAACCCAGAAAGTTCTCGACTTTTTCCCAATTCCCGGTCGAGGAATGAGAAATAAGTCTGTAGGAGGAGTCAATGTAGAGTGTGTACTGCATGGTGCTGTACAATTGTTCGTGTTCCAGTACTGTTCCTTCCAACCTCATCGTACGTAATGGGTACTTGATCCCAAGGAGTTTTTTGTAGTCGTATGAGGCTCGCAACTGAGGTAGTACAAAATGAAGTAGACATTTACAGTAACAGTCGTTGTACAAATATGCATGATTTTCATGTACAGTGGAACTGTAAACTAAATTCGTATCTAATCCAGTGAAATTACAACAATGAACCGTCACTACTCCGTGATGGGCACCGGATTATAAAATTCTGAAACTGACGGCAAACCTCTCTATAATTTAGAGCTGTTTCCTCCATGAGATCGTGAAACTCTTCAACTTCGAAAGAAGGAAACTTTGACACCTCCATTATCACGTTCCTCCCAGCCAGCATTGACAAGTTGGCCAGGAACTTCTGTGGAGATGGGTTCCTTTTAAACTATGTAAATTTACAACATTGTATCGGTGTGGTCTCAAAGCGGAGATAATTTTGTCTAAAACTACACCTCCTAACTGTGAACAAATTTCTTTTTCTATATGTCATTCATCATTTTTAGGAAGGCTGGCAGAAAAGTATGATGTTAATTAGTAATGCTGAAAGTAGATAAGTACGGGTGCACGAACTTATGAATACTACAATTTTTTATTTCTATAATTCCATATTGCATAGGCCACATAGAAAGATCACGAATTACGAATCAACATGAGTTACTCTCGTTAGCACAGCAAATGTAGAGAATATAAGAAACCTTGTCTACATCAACAACTCTCATCTCCACAAGCTTTAGAAGGTAGGTAAAGAGCTTGCTGTCCCGTAACGTCACTTTGTCGTCTTCATACCTCTCTATCATTGCACTGTCGTTAATACCTGGGGCAATGTGTGTTGGGAGATCGTGCAGAAGAATCCTACTGTGCTTTATTATTTTTATACTTAAACAGAGACACGCACTTATGTAGAGTGGTCACGAATCGTTTACATCATGTGATAGCGTTGTTTCATATTCATGGGCGATACCTAACTTCTCATTAATCAGTCTCTGTTACATGGTGAATAAAATTTATAAACCTTACCCAAAATGCCTTTCTCTATAAAGAACGGTATAATTGTGGAAGATTCATGAACCTTTGTCTCTCGTGTCAAGGTTGATCGATTTCTATTGGCTCTATCTTAACTATGATTGGATAATCACTACTAAATGATACATATAAGAATAGAGACCTGTCTCCTCAAAACACCATTAATTACAAATGGTTTGTTCGGTTACTGCATAAAAAGTAAATTTTCATGCCCAAATTTTGCATCAGTCATATCTAATTCTGAATCCAGTACATACAACTCATAGGAACTGAACTGCAATACACTCACACTCACACTGCTATACTGGCTTAGTCACAGTTTCGCTCAATGCTGAAAATATTATCACTGTAAAAAGCAAATGTAGCAAGAGTGTGTAAGAAAAATGTTTTGTAATACTGAATTGAGTTCCTTTTTATCCAGTTCTTATTTCCTATCCAAACCTTCAAATGAGAACCTTTCCTTCGGTCCCAGATCCATTTTGTAAAACATCAACTTTTGCCAGACTTTATCCTGAAATTTAACAGTGAAACCTCAATACTTCAATAGCTTTAGCAGGTGAATGAAAGGCTAACTTTAGTTAGCCTATGTATTGATTTACCCAGGGAACTATGTCTCACTGTAGATTTTATGGTTTGCTTTTGAGTGTTTAAAGTGTGTGTGTGTGTGTGTGTGTGTGTGTGTGTGTGTGTGTGTGTGTGTGTGTGTGTGTGT
>JH152912.1:7042-22180 GCA_000226015.1 Mnemiopsis leidyi | reverse complement strand
GGAGAGAGGAGAGATTCCGGTGATCTAAAAATCCCTGATATTATCTTGGTAGATATAATCGACAGTGCCTTTCAAGCTTATGTAAAACCTCACTTGTACAAATTTGATAATAAATAAAGATTATATTTTTACATAGTATATGAGAAGATTTGTTTTACAACTCTAAATCGAATATATTTTAGAAAATTGTTCAATAAATCAGTAATTTTAAATAATAAAGTTTTTAACGATTTTTTTGCACGATGAAAAATAATTTCAAAACTAATCATGAAATGATTTGAAGATTAACAATCTTAAATCTCGAAGGCTTAAAAAAGCCAGAAACAGGTGTGATACTAGATTTGCAGGTTCTAGATAATACGATTACATAACAAGATCGTTGATCGAGTTCAAAGATAAATGTCAGCCGGCACAATGTTTACTGTTGTCCTTCAGATGTTACTCCCTCGTCTTGCTGTGATCGTTAGTTGGCAACTACGGTGATTGGATCGGACTGGTATCGTTCACCGTTTTCAGTGTAAACAGCCCTACAAATTATTAAAAAATCTGACATTTAAAACTAATAAGTAGAATTCCAATTGAGTAAAGTGTGAAGCATTTTATCGCATCAAAACCATGTAATTATGAAAAATAATCTGAGATAAATAAATAGATGATAAATGATAGAAAATGATTCTACCATCATCGCACATAATCTTCAGAACTGACTTTTATCAAGGTTCGACAAGAAGCCAAATCTAGAGAAGCACCTATTCACGAAGCAAAAACAAGTTATGAGAACAGTTACGTCTGGATACGTCGATTTCAAGTATAGAGATGGAAATTCACCAGCCCATACAAAACGAGCATTTGAAAGCCACAATGTCTTGACTGTACATAGTATCATCGTTAAAATTGCTCTTATTCTTCTACACAAAGTTAAACACGTGCCAAGCTTATTGCCACAATCTATAAAAGATCTTTTCCCCAATAACATTCCCTCGCTGATCACAGCATACGATATGATTGTGCTGATTGGCTGTCAACTTACAACGGCTCTACGTTTAGGCCAAGTGTTTTCTACAAGGGACCAATGCTATTATTGATAACAAAACAAAACACGGCAATTACTATTCCCAGTAGTATTTTCTCATTAAACGTATTTAAAACAGCAAAAAGCGAACTTATGAAATCTCAGAGCTCTGGCAGCGATTAAAACTGGCCTACATTTTTGTTATACAATATATCTGGACAAAGACGGACCTCACGTGAGAGACGACCGATCATCTACTACAGTTGGTGAATCAGACCAGTAACATAACACAACATGCTATACTAAACGAAACAGTGACTCAGCCTACGTCGGCATGCCTACAGCAGCTTTATTTTCACTGCATCATTCAGCGCGAACAACACGAATTTCCTAAATCATCATCTATCACAACACAATCAATATACTCGTGGTTACTCGATTTAACACATTTTGTACAGTGCCTGATAATAAAATATAACTTGCGTGCCGCTTGACTAGATTGCAATGAACAGCAACAAAGGATGTGTTCATACTTTTTGATATTCATACTATACTTTAGTTATTGTGTGTATGTGTTTTTTAACTTATTAATATTAAATCATATGATATTAGTATGAATTATTGTATTGAAATGAATAGATATTTCGGAACTGTACCAGCCTCCACCGTTGGGCGTTGGTTTCAAAACAAACAAACCAGTACTAATTAAGTTATAAGTCTCTACTTTAATTCTGACTTACACGTATATACCCGCATGGTGTGCTTCAACCTTCCCAAATTTCAAAAAATATTTTTCCGTTCCTATCAATATCATTTCAGGTGCCTGGCAATCTGTCGGGGAACCGTTGGTCAACTTGCAAATCTCAACAGCATCCCTGTTGATTTCTCCCTGAAGGAAAAATATTCATAAATTCAAGTGAGCAGGAATGGATTAAAACAAAAACTGCCATTTGTACAGAGTGAGAGAGTGCACGTACTTTTACATGGTTTATCGCCGGCGGCCGGAAATGAGTAATATTCGACTTTCTGGTACCACATCAATAGATGTTAGATTATTTTGCCTGAGCAATCTTTGTAAGCAGCAAACCTGCCTTTGACTTTGGTTGAAAGCAACAAACCTGCCGTGTCCTTTTGACGATGAAAATAGGTCTGCATCCCCACCTCCCTATCTGACAAGAAACGACTGACTCTGTAGCTTTGACGATCAGTTCCACTGGGGGATTATTTTTATTCTTTAAGCTGGTTACTTCGAAAATTTTTAACATCAATGTCATGTTAAATTAAAATTGATGATCAATATCGAATTAACATGATTTATCTATTTGAATTTCCACGAAATTATATCTATCAGCGATGCAGGTGAAGGTCAATGATCAATATTCATTGTTATTTTTGTTCATTGATCAATTAGATGTGAAAAGGAACATTTCTTACCACATTTTCCAATGTTGCATTCTCTAGTTTTACTGCTGCTTCCTACACAGTCTCTTCCTCCGTTAGCAGGAGCAGGGTTTGTGCAGGTCCTAGTTCTAGTCTGTCATGTTCCTCCTCCGCAGTCAGCTGAACACGCTGACCAATCTGACCATGAACCGTAACGACCGTTAACTGAAGAATGGGATGTCTAAGCCTAACGCATGTAGATCATTTTAAATTATTATTATTTCAAATTTTGATTTAGAATACTTTTCGTTCTACTTTCAGTCGAAACACGTTTCTGCTTTCGTTTCACAAAAGACTTTTCAATTCATGATCAGTATGGCGGTATAGCGATTTCCAGATAAATTTTCCATGTCTGGAAAAGAAAAGAGATATCACTTTGAGTAAATTTTTAATAACGGAAAATATTTACGGCAGTAAATCTTCTAGCGATAACCTATAAGTTGTAAATTTAGCATGCTTTAATGGAAACAAATAAATAATACCTGGACGTGGACACGCATTAGCATTGCATTGTCTGATTTCACTGCTGACTCCTACACAGTCAGCTCCTCCGTTAGCAGGAGCAGGGTTTGTGCAGGTCCTAGTTCTAGTCTGTGTTCCTCCTCCACATTTAGCTGAACAGTCTGACCAATCTCCAAAGTCACTGTATCCACCGTCAACTGTTGAGGTGAATTTCTAAGCCTAGCTCAATTTGGCAGGAAAAGTAAGCACCAAGCTTTGATCTAAATCATAATTTCTAATATTTTTGTATGTGAGCTGCTATTCGAGAAGTATTTCAAAGGTAGGTATTTCTTTTTCAGGATCTTTGGATTTATGGACAAACCTGGACAAGCATTAGTATTGCATTGTCTGGTTTCACTGCTGACTCCTACACAGTCAGCTCCTCCGTTAGCAGGAGCAGGGTTTGTGCAGGTCCTAGTTCTAGTCTGTGTTCCTCCTCCGCAGACAGCTGAACATTCTGACCAATCTCCAAAGTCACTGTATCCACCGTCAACTGTTGAGGTGAATTTCTAAGCCTAGCTCAATTTGGCAGGAAAAGTAAGCACCAAGCTTTGATCTAAATCATAATTTCGAATATTTTGCATGTCATGAGCTGCTATTCGACAATTATTTCAAAGGTATTTCTTTTTCAGGATCTTAGGATTTATGGACAAACCTGGACAAGCATTCGCATTGCATTCTCTAGTTTCACTGTTGTCTCCTACACAGTCAGCTCCTCCGTTAGCAGGAGCAGGGTTTGTGCAGGTCCTAGTTCTAGTCTGTGTTCCTCCTCCGCAAACAGCTGAACATTCTGACCAGTCTCCAAAGTCACTGTATCCACCGTTAACTGCCAAGGTAATGTTCAGACTATTTCATCAGGAAATACACTTTTATTTTTAAAAATGATTTAAAACTGAGCAGGTCTTGATCTTTGAAAAACGCAAACACATAGAACATGAATACTCTTGTGACAATACAATCAAATCCTTTTTGTTTTGGGAAAATTGATTTCAAATCGTATGAAGTGCAGCGGCAACGTTTTTCTGTTCATTCCGACATAAAATTGACAAAGGCTCTGAAAGCTTTGTTTGGGGACTTTGAGGGGTGTAATTGCAACAACCCTTACGATAATTTTCCTATTTTACCTGGAGAATTGGTTCTGATTCGGTATGTCACAGGTCCTTGTAGCGGTACATCAGATTGAAACTCCAATTTGCTGTACCTTTGGGGCACATGGGCACACTTTCGGTAATTCGATAAATCTCTCTGGTATGGATTGATGGGGCTACTTTTTCTAGGATCTATACCTGTGACATATATTGAGTTGGTCTAACATCAATTACATTCTAAGACAGTACGAAAAAAACTGTTAGTTAATTTCCACTGTGCTCTCTAAGATTAGTTCTATTATCATTTGCTAAGCCTTTTTTGCCTGGGGACCTCTGTCTTTGTAGAAAGAGCCACGCAGCGCCCGGTAAAGCCTTTTATATCTTATCCATTTGCATGTTTGTCTGTCAAGGAGACAATAGATACTTGATGAAAGATTTAAATAATTAACACAATGATTAGATATTAGTCCTTACCATTGACTGTCATCGAAATGAACGGGTCAGTTATGGTTAATGCGATCAGTACTGTTTCCTCAGAAACACGATCCAAAAGATCATGAGAATGAAAACATCCGTTCGAATCATCATGTCCAAGCCTTGTGTAATGGTGATCCCCATCGTGAAATTCAGCAAAGTCTTCCAAGGTTCCTTAAAATTAAATGCAGAATAAGGTATATTTTTCATCTATTCACAGCTATATAAACATATGGTCATTTGCACTCTTAAAGATAACTAGGAATTTATTCTGGGTAATATCATCAATCAACAAAGAACTTTAGCATATTATTATTGATACTTTAGAATTCTTTGGGGAAGTTTTAAGATAAATTCTTGATTTCACTCAACGCTCATATACCTTGTTCATTAAAGAGAGATATCCGCTGTTTAGCTTGTTCACCATATCTATAAGAGTACTTTACTTCAACTGTTATGTCGTATGGCTCGGCCAAAATCATATATTCATCGAAATGAACTTCACACTTTTCCAAATGACAATCGCCCGCGAACTGATTCTCTGCGATATTGTGTCAATCAATACAATAGCATGGTTATTTATAATCTAGAATTGTTTTAATCAATCTCTCAGTGTGTGACGAGTATTTAACATTTTTTGCCAAGTTTCGAAGATTATAGCCATAAAGTTAAACCCTTTAAACTTCTGAGAGCCCCTGAACAATAAATTGGACACAAAGTTAAGTTTTCTAACTTTCAAGAAAATCAAATTTGCTTTAAGTTTATTATAAACGATTGAACCTATACTGATAAGTAATTAAGTAACTTGTACGTATTCAGATTAAAGTCTAACCTGGACAAGCATTACTATTGCATTGTCTGGTTTCACTGCTGTCTCCTACACAGTCAGCTCCTCCGTTAGCAGGAGCAGGGTTTGTGCAGGTCCTAGTTCTAGTCTGTGTTCCTCCTTCGCAAACAGCTGAACACAATGACCAATCTCCAAAGTCACTGTATCCACCGTCAATTGCTGTCGCGGGATATATCATCATCATCATTATTAATTGAGACAGTGTATATAATTGTATATAGTTGATTGAATCAAGGGACAAGGAAGGCCGTTACCGCGGAAGGTGCAAAGGCAGTGGCAGTGGTATACCCAAAGTCAGGTTGCCGCAATCCGAGTTTTTATCAGCGAAAAACACAGACAGGAGACACAACACTGTCGACAATACAACCAAATATATAATGTTCATTGGAGAAAATCAATCACTAAACAGGGGTGGTGGCAACAAGAACTTTTTTCTGTTCATTCCGACTTAAAGTTGACAAGAAATCAATAGGGGATTTCCTCGAGGTTCTGAAAGCAATTTTTTTGGGGTGATTGCCACATGACCCTAATTCTAGTTTCTCAATTATCTATCAAATTAGCTTTACACTTTACCTGGAGAATTATTTATTAATCGGTATGTCACAGGTCCTTGTAGCGGTACATCAGATTGAAACTCCAATTTGCTGTACCTTTGGGGCACATGGGCACACTCTGGGTAATTCGATAAATCTCTCTCGTATGGATTGACGGGGCTACTTTTTCTAGGATCTATACCTGTAACATATATTGAGTTGGTCTAACATCAAAAACATTTTAAGACAGAACCGAAAAAACTGTCAGCTAATTTTTACTGTGCTCTATGAGAATCATTCTTTAATCATTCGCTAATCCATTTATATCTTATCCATTTGCATGTTTCTCTGTCAAGGAGACAATAGATATTTGATGATTAATTAAAATATTTAATTAAAATAATTAACACAATGATTGACTACTTGTTCTTACCATTGACTGTCATCGAAATAATCGGGTCGGTAATGGTTAATGCGATCAGGACTGTTTCCTCAGAAACACGGTCCAAAAGATCATGAGAATGAAAACATCCGTTCAAATCATCATGTCCCAGCCTTGTGAAATGGTGATCCCCATCGTGAAATTCAGCGAATTCTTCCAAGGTTCCTTAAAATTAAATGCAGAATAAGGTATTTTTCGTCTATTCACAGCATCGATATAAACATATGGGCGTATTTGCACTCTTAAAGATAACTAGGAATTCATTCTGGTTAATATCATCAATCAACAAGGATCTTTAGCATATCATGAATACTTTAAGATTCTTGGGGGAAGTTTAAAGATAAGTTTTTGATTTCACTCAACGCTGATCATGTACCTTGTTCATTAAAGAGAGATATCCGCTGTTTAGCTTGTTCACCATATCTATAAGAGTACTTTACTTCAACTGTTATGTCGTATGGCTCGGCCAGAATCATATATTCATCGAAATGAACTTCACACTTTTCCAAATGACAATCGCCCGCAAACTGATTCTCTGCGATATTGTGTCAATCAATACAATTGCATGGTTATTTTTAATCTAGAATTGTTTTAATCAATCTTTCAGTGTGTGATGAGTATTAAACAATGTTTGCCAAGTTTCGAAAATCATAGCAACAAAGTTAAGCCCCTGAACAATAAATTGAACACAAAGTTAAGAATTTCTAACTTTTAGGAAGATCAAATTTGCTTTAAATCTATTATACGATTGAACCTATACTGATAAGTAACCTGTACGTATTCAGATTAAATTCTAACCTGGGCAAGCATTAGTATTGCATTGTCTGGTTTCACTGCTGTCTCCTACACAGTCAGCTCCTCCGTTAGCAGGAGCAGGGTTTGTGCAGGTCCTAGTTCTAGTCTGTGTTCCTCCTCCGCAAACAGCTGAACACAATGACCAATCTCCAAAGTCACTGTATCCACCGTCAACTGTCACAGGAAATATCATCGCATCATTTATATAAATTCAGACAATGTATATTGTATATAGTTGATTGAATCAAGGAATTAGGCCGTTACCGCGGGAAGGTGCAAAGGCAGCGGCAGTGGTATACCCGAAGTCAGGTTGCCGCAATCCGAGTTTTTATCAGCGAAAAACACAGACAGGAGGCACAACACCATGTCGACAATACAACCAAATATATGCTCATTGAGGAAAATCAATCAGTAAACAGGGGTGGTGGCAACTAGAACTTTTTTTTCTGTTCATTCCGACTTAAAGTTGACGAGAAATCAATAGGAGATTTTCTCGAGGTTCTGAAAGCAATTTGTTTTCGGGGTGATCTTGCCACATGACCCTAATTCTAGTTTCTCAATTATATATTAACTTAGCTTTACACCTTACCTAGAGAATTAGTCCTTATACGGTATGAAACGGGTCCTTGAATAGGTACAGCAGATTTAAACTCCAATTTCTTGTGCTTTTGGGGTTTATGGGCACATTCTGAGTGCATCGACAAATCTCGTGGGTACGGATTGTAGCTTCTATGTCTTCTTGGATCTTTACCTGGTTTACATTTATTAAATTGGTAAAGCGTTGGTAACTTTCTGTGACGACACCGAAAAAGCTGACGGTTATAATAAGCAAAACCTGAAAACCGGTTGCTAAGCAATTTTAATAACTTGTATTTTTGATGAAAAGACAATAAAATTTCTCTCCGCCATGAGAACCTTGGAACCTTTTGATGTATAATGAACACCATGGTTAGATACATAGTTCTTACCATTGACTGTCATCGAAATAAACGGATCAGTGATGGTTAATGCGATCAGTACTGTTTCCCCAGAAACACGATCTGTGTCCAAAACCCAGCGAGAATGAAAACATGACTCTGACTCATCATGTCCCAGCCTCGTGAACTGTTTATCCCCATCGTTAAATTCAGCAAAGTCTTCCAAGGTTCCTTAAAATTAAATGCAAAATAAGGTATTTTTTAGTCTATTCACAGCGATAATAGAAAACATATATAGGAACATAAATAGGAATTTATTCTGGGTAATATCATCAATCAACAAAGAACTTTAGCATATTATTATTGATACTTTAGAATGCTTTGGGGAAGTTTTAAGATAAATTCTTGATTTCACTCAACGCTCATATACCTTGTTCATTAAAGAGAGATATCCGCTGTTTAGCTCGTTGACCATATCTATAAGAGTACTTTACTTCAACTGTTATGTCGTATGGCTCGGACTGAATTAAATATTCATCGAAATGAACTTCACACTTTTCCAAATGACAATCGCCCGCAAACTGATTCTCTGCGATATTGTGTCAATCAATACAATTTCCTGGTTATTTTTAATCTAGAATTGTTTTAATCAATCTTTTAGTGTGTGATGAGTATTTAACAATGTTTGCCATGAAGTATTTCGAAAATTATAGCAACAAAGTTGAACCCTTTAAACTTCTGAAAGCCCCTGAACAATAAACTGGACGCAAAGTTAAGTAAATTTCTAACTTTTAGGAAGATCAAATTTGCTTTAAGTGTATTATATACGATTGAACCTATACTGATAAGTAACCTGTACGTATGCAGATTAAATTCTAACCTGGACAAGCATTAGTATTGCATTGTCTGATTTCACTGCTGTCTCCTACACAGTCAGCTCCTCCGTTAGCAGGAGCAGGGTTTGAGCAGGTCCTAGTTCTAGTCTGTGTTCCTCCTCCGCAGACAGCTGAACACGTTGACCAATCTCCAAAGTCACTGTATCCACCGTCAACTGTTAAAGTGAATTTCTAAGCCTAGTTCAATTTGGCAGAAAAAGTTAGCACCAAGATTTGATCTAAATCATAATTTCTAATATTTTGCATGTGAGCTGCTATTTGACAAGTATTTCTAAAGTATTTCAATTGTTATATGTCGTATGGCTCGGCCAGAATTATATATTCATCGAAATTGAAATGAACTTCACACTTTTCCAAATGACAATCGCCCGCAAACTGATTCTCTGCGATATTGTGACAATCAATAAAATTTCATGGTTATTTGCTTTAATCGTTTTTTATTAATCTTTTAGTGTGTGTGGAGTTTTTAACATTGTTTGCCAAGTTTCGAAAATTATAGCCACCAAGTTAATTAAACCCATGGAACTTCTGAGAGCCCCTGAACAATAAAAATTTGACACAAAGTTAAGTATTTCTAACTTTTAGGAAGGTTAATTCACTTTGTTATACGATTGAACCTAAACTGATAAGTAACCTTTGTATTCAGATTAAATTCTAACCTGGACAAGCATTAGTATTGCATTGTCTGGTTTCACTGCTGTCTCCTACACAGTCAGCTCCTCCGTTAGCAGGAGCAGGGTTTGTGCAGGTCCTAGTTCTAGTCTGTGTTCCTCCTCCGCAGACAGCTGAACACAATGACCAATCTCCAAAGTCACTGTATCCACCGTTAACTGCCAAGGTATAATGTTCAGACTATTGAATCAGGGAATAAAGTTTCATTTCGAAAAATGATTCAAATCTGAGCAGGTCCTGATCTATGAAAAACGCAAACACATGAAACATGAATACTCTTGTGACAAAACAATCAAATCCTTTTTTGTTTTGGGAAAATTGATTTCAAATCGTATGAAGTGCAGCGGCAACGTTCTCTGTTCATTCCGACATAAAATTGACAAGGGCTCTGAAAGCTTTGTTTGGGGACTTTGAGGGGTGCTTGTAACAACCCTAACGATAGTTTTCCTATTTTACCTGGAGAGTTAGTTCTGATTCGGTATGTCACAGGTCCTTGTAGCGGTACATCAGATTGAAACTCCAATTTGCTGTACCTTTGGGGCACATGGGCACACTTTCGGGAATTCGATAAATCTCTCTCGTATGGATTGACGGGGCTACCTTTTCTAGGATCTATACCTGTTACATATATTGAGTTGGTCTAACATCAATAACATTTTAAGACTGTACCAAAAAAACCATCAGCTCTTTTCACTCTGCTCTATAAGATTCGTTCTATAATCATTTGCTAAGCCTTTTATATCTTATCCATTATGCATGTTTCTCTGTCAAGGAGACAATAAATACTTGATGAATGATTTAAATAATTAACACGATGATAAGATACTAGTCCTTACCATTGATTGTCATCGAAATGAACGGGTCAGTGATGGTTAATGCGATCAGTACTGTTTCCTCAGAAACACGATCCAAAATATGACGAGATTGAAAGCATCCGCTCGATTCATCATGTCCCAGCCTTGTGAAAGGGTGTGCCCCATCGTGAAATTCAGCAAAGTCTTCCAAGGTTCCTTAAAATTAAATGCAGAATAAGGTATTTTCCATCTGTTCACAGCTATACAAACATATGGGCGTATTTGTACTCTTAAAGATAAATAGGAATTTATTCTGGTTGATATCATCAATCAACGAAGTACTTTAGCATATTATGAATATTTAGAATTCTTGGGGGAAGTTTAAAAATAAATTCCTGAATTCTCTTAACGCTCATATACCTTGTTCATTAAAGAGAGATATCCGCTGTTTAGCTCGTTGACCATATCTATAAGAGTACTTTACTTCAACTGTTATTTCGTATGGCTCGGCCAGAATCATATATTCATCGAAATGAACTTCACACTTTTCCAAATGACAATCGCCCGCAAACTGATTCTCTGGGATATAATATTGTGTCAATCAATACAATTTCATGGTTATTTGCTTTAATTTTTTATCAATCTTTTAGTGTGAGTCGAGTATTTAATATTGTTTCCCAAGTTTCGAAAATTATAGCCATATAGTTAAACCCTTTAAACTTCTGAGAGCCCCTGAACAATAAATTGAACACAAAGTTAAGTATTTCTAACTTTTAGGAAGATCAAATTTGCTTTAAGTTTATTATATACGATTGAACCTATACTGATAAGTAACCTGTACGTATTCAGATTAAATTCTAACCTGGAAAAGCATTAGTATTGCATTGTCTGGTTTCACTGCTGTCTCCTACACAGTCAGCTCCTCCGTTAGCAGGAGCAGGGTTTGTGCAGGTCCTAGTTCTAGTCTGTGTTCCTCCTCCGCAGACAGCTGCAGAACACCTTGACCAATCTCCAAAGTCACTGTATCCACCGTCAATTGCTGTCGCGGGATATATCACCATCATTATAAATTCAGACAATGTATATTGTATATAGTTGATTGAATCAAGGAAGGCCGTTACCGCGGAAGGTGCAAAGGCAGTGGCAGTGGTATACCCAAAGTCAGGTTGCCGCAATCCGAGTTTTTATCAGCGAAAAACACATACAAGAGACACAACACTGTCGACAATACAACCAAATATATGTTCATTGGGGAAAATCAATCAGTAAACAGGGGTGGTGGCAACAAGAACTTTTTTCTGTTCATTCCGACTTAAAGTTGACAAGAAATCAATAGGGGATTTCCTCGAGGTTCTGAAAGCAATTTGTTTCGGGGTGGTTGCCACATGACCCTAATTCTAGTTTCTCAATTATCTATCAAATTAGCTTTACACTTTACCTGGAGAATTATTTCTTAATCGGTATGTCACAGGTCCTTGTAGCGGTACATCAGATTGAAACTCCAATTTGCTGTACCTTTGGGGCTTATGGCCACACTTTCGGTAATTCGATAAACCTCTCTGGTATGGATTGATGGGGCTACCTTCTCTAGGATCTATACCTGCGACATATATTGAGTTGGTCTAACATCAAAAACATTTAAAGACGGTACCGAAAAAACTGCCAATTAATTTTCACTCTGCTCTATAAGATTCGTTCTATAATTATTTGCTAAGCCTTTTATATCTTATCTATTATGCATGTTTCTCTGTCAAGGAGACAATAAATATTTGATGAATTATTCAAATAATTAACACAATGATTAGATACATTATAATTCTTACCATTAATTGTCATCGAAATGAACGGGTCAGTGATGGTTAATGCGATCAGTACTGTTTCCTCAGAAACACGATCCAAAATATGACGAGATTGAAAACATCCGCTCGATTCATCATGTCCCAGCCTTGTGAAAGGGTGTGCCCCATCGTGAAATTCAGCAAAGTCTTCCAAGGTTCCTTAAAATTAAATGCAGAATAAGGTATTTTCCATCTATTAACACAGCTATACAAACATATGGCCGCTTGCACTCTTAAAGATAAATAGGAATTTATTCTGGTTAATATCATCAATCATCAAAGAACTTTAGCATATTATGAATACTTTAGAAATATTGGGTGAAGTTTAAAGATAAATTCTTGATTTCTCTTAACGCTCATATGACATATACCTTGTTCATTAAAGAGAGATATCCGCTGTTTAGCTCGTTGACCATATCTATAAGAGTACTTTACTTCAACTGTTATGTCGTATGGCTCGGACTGAATTAAATATTCATCGAAATGAACTTCACACTTTTCCAAATGACAATCGCCCGCGAACTGATTCTCTGCGATATTGTGTCAATCAATACAATTTCATGGTTATTTTTAATCTAGAATTGTTTTAATCAATCTTTCAGTGTGTGATGAGTATTTAACAATGTTTGCCAAGTATTTCGAAAATTATAGCAACAAAGTTGAACCCTTTAAACTTCTGAAAGCCCCTAAACAATAAACTGGACGCAAAGTTAAGTAAATTTCTAACTTTTTGGAAGATCAAGTTTATTATATACGATTGAACCTATACTGATAAGTAACCTGTACGTATTCAGATTAAATTCTAACCTGGACAAGCATTAGTATTGCATTGTCTGGTTTCACTGCTGTCTCCTACACAGTCAGCTCCTCCGTTAGCAGGAGCAGGGTTTGTGCAGGTCCTAGTTCTAGTCTGTGTTCCTCCTCCGCAAACAGCTGAACATTCTGACCAATCTCCAAAGTCACTGTATCCACCGTCAATTGCTGTCACAGGAAATATCATCATCATTATTAATTGAGACAATGTATATTGTATATAGTTGATTGAATCAAGGGACAAGGAAGGCCGTTACCGCGGAAGGTGCAAAGGCAGTGACAGTGGTATACCCAAAGTCAGGTTGCCGCAATCCGAGTTTTTATCAGCGAAAAACACAGACAGGAGACACAACACCATGTCGACAATACAACCAAATATATGCTCATTGAGAAAAATCAATCAGTAAACAGGGTTGGTGGCAACTAGAACTTTTTTTCTGTTCATTCCGACTTAAAGTTGACTAGAAATCAATAGGATCAGATTTTCTCGAGGTTCTGAAAGTAATTTGTTTTAAGGGTGATCTTGCCACTTGAAACTAAATTCTAGTTTCTCAATTATCTATTAAATTAGCTTTACACTTTACCTGGAGAATTAGTCCTTATACGGTATAAAACGGGTCCTTGAATGGGTACAGAAGTTTGAAACAACAATGATTTGTACTTTTGAGGCTTATGGGCACATCCTGAGTGCATCGACAAATCTCGCGGGTACGGATTGTAGCTGTCATGTCTTCTTGGATCTTTACCTGGTTAAGCTTTATTAAATTGGTATAACGTTGGTAACTTTCTGAGACGGCACCGGAAAAGCTGACAGTTAATAAGCAAAACCTGAAAACTATTTGCCAAGCAATTTTCGTAACTATTTTTGGTGAAGAGACAACAAAATTTTTTGCCGCAATGAGAGTACCTTGGAATCTTTTGATGTATAATGAACACCATGGTTAGATACATAGTTCTTACCATTGACGGTCATCGAAATGAACTGGTCAGTGATGGTTACTGCGATCAGAACTGTTTCCCCAGAAACACGATCTCTGTCCAAAACCCAGCGAGTATGAAAACATGACTCATCGCGTCCCAGCCTCGTGAGCTGTTTACTTCCATCGTAAAATTCAACATAGTCTTCCAAGTTTCCTAAGAAAACATTGGCCAATATCAGCGCCTAACAATCACTGTCCATGACGAAACTTGTGGCCATAAATGAAAAACAGTATTCCTTGATGTTCGAAATGATGCAAATTCTGCCTTTCATTATTTTTTCTCATCACCAATTCCTTAAAGCGTAAATAGGTGTAAAAGATCCGAAAATTTCAAAATTTCCTGGACTGTTTCGAGCGTAAATAATTTTGTCCGTGAAAACTTATGTGCTAAATAAGTCCGTGATAATTGTGTCCGAAATTGTTTACCATATATATATATATATAACAATATAAATTGTGGTGATTGTTCGTGTTCGATAGGAGATTACAACTAGAGTGCTCAACAAGGACAGGTCCGAGGAGCTTTTATACATCAGTCGGGATCACTTACGATCGGTGAAGTCATCATCCATAGAAGAGTGCTCTATCGCTTCAGGAGAAACGAGAGCTATTTAGTACAATTGAAACAATCGACTAATTAAATTTGGGCAGACTCAAGTTTCGTTGAATTGACATATAATGTAATCAAAACAACTCATCAGTGCCAAGTAAAGAAATGAAAACGGCGAATCATGTAACAGTGCTCCTTTATAAAATACATTTTGTTCGGACAAAAATTGACAAGTGACAAAACTCGGTTCGAAAATAAATAATTTAACCTTAAAATTTAGAAATTCTCTATAGATTTAGCTCCGTTTGTTGGGTGAGTTCAATGTTCAGTTACTGGACTTTGTTGCGGAATAATAGGTTCAATTGTACTAAATAGCTTTCGTTTCTCCTGAAGCGATAGAGCACTCTTCTATGGATGATGACTTCACCGATCGTAAGTGATCTCAACTGATGTATAAATGCTCCTTGGACCTGTCCTTGTTGAGCACTCTAGTTGTAATCTCCTATCGAACACGAACAATCACCACAATTTTGGGATCTTACAGAA
>JH152910.1:5974-55776 GCA_000226015.1 Mnemiopsis leidyi | reverse complement strand
AGTTCATCTCGCAAGCTTGTTATCGTCATCGCTCGTCAGGGTCATGTTCGCTTACCACCTTGTCATGCAGGCCCAGTAATGACTTACATGACGATCATCACTCATCTGAGCCATCATCACAAGAACCCACCCAACATGCAACTCGGAATTGGAGCCCCGTGTTGTAAGGGGAATGTGAGCCCCGTGTTGTGAGGGGAATGTGAGCCCCGTGTTGTAAGGGGAATGTGAGCCCCGTGTTGTAAGGGGAATGTGAGCCCCGTGTTGTAAGGGAATGTGAGCCCCGTGTTGTGAGAGGAATGTGAGCCCTAGTCGGAATACCGTGTGCTACCTGCACAGAATTCCGACTGCACTGAATTCCCAATTTAGGAATTGAATTTGAGGTAGTCGGAAAATTCCGTCAAATTCGGAATTCCGTGCGTGTACCGAGAAATTTCACCAGACGCATCTCTGGAAGTGGAATGAAGAATATCAATATGAACGAGTTGGATAGGCTGCAAGAACTTCAAAGACTGAGAAAACGCTCCATCATCATGATCATTAATTTTAAAGCTATCAGTATCACATTAACGAATGCCCTCCTATGACAACTTATATGCCGTAAAAGCTGGTAGACTATTGAACACGCTTCATGGTGTAAATACCTAATGTAAATTGGAATGCTTCGGCCTCAGCACCAAACTTGAATCATCTTCATACCCGGACTCCTTCCGGACACTCCTCCCACTTCGACATACACAGCTTCTAAGTTTTTAACCCAGACTCTTCCAGGCCCAGAGAGGTGGTCTGCAGATGGCGCGATGACCTTGAAGACGTCCTTTTCTAAAATCCTCAATAGGTTTTATTGGTAGTTTTTTTCCCAAAACATTCAATTTCACTTAAAACATGCACTTTATTACGTTTATACGTTTTATTTGCTTTTGGAATATCTTAATTATGTATGTTCACTGGGCATTCTTAACAACAGAATAACACTCGCATAAATTTTGATTTCAAACAAAATAACTATAAGAGCAGATGCAAGAATAATAGAAAACAATAGCAACTAACGACTTATCATATTCATTATTCCTGCACAAAATCTTGTCCTCAGAAGAACCACCGTTGCATAAGTTCCTCAAGATTGACATCAACTTTTAGCCCTCCAAACTCAACTTCGATTTCATTTTCACCTTTGTCAGAGGTCGGAACTTCATCAGTTGGGAACGTGGGTGTGAATGTGATTGGTCCAATGTCGGTTGTAGGGTCAGGAGAAGGAGTAAATGGAATGGAAGTGGGTTCAGGGTCAATCGATTTCACCACGTCAAGAAATACAGAGTTAGCCACGCCAATACGGCTTACGTGACAGGCAAACTCGTTTCTGTCGGACCTGGATACGTTTCTTATGGTAAGAACTGCGACCCCCAATTCTACATTCTCCGTAAAGTAGATTCGTTGGGTTGGATCATCCTGCAAAAGAATTGGACCGTACTCGGGGTGATTATAAATTGAATCCGCATTGACTTGAATGTCGCTGAACCTCATCCTGCCAGGAGTCCAGGAGCATAAGAAGGAAACGTCCTCGCCCTCTTTCACCAAGAAATGCCTTCCATTTGATGCATAAAAGGATTTGATGTCAACATCTTCCTGTGCCCCTCCAACCAATCTGGGAGAAAAACAATTCGTATATTATTTTCCATTTCTAATACTTTTTTACCGACGGCAAAAATCTGAAAGTTGTTGTGTTTAGTGGTCGATGTTGGTTATATAAGTTTCCCGATCCTTGACTAGTTTATCATAATCATGCTCATCGGTTTAAGTTTTCCGGTAGAAATAGAATGTTTACCGAATAAATTTAAAAGTTTTGCAAAAAACTAGTCTCCTACGGTAAAGTTTTTCTAATGCAATAATACTCTCGTACTCTGAGGGCTGCATGCAGGAGGGAGTGTAACTTAGTGGTGGATCACTTCCGGAAGAACAGTACTCATGTTTCCAGACATAACATTACATTGTCCCAACTAAAGTAGTAGTGAGGGCCTTTGCACAGCCCTGGCCTCAGGAGTGCGAGAATTTTATCAGTTATAATGACCGACAGGCGACAGGCGACGCCAATTTAGTCTGGACTCCAGGTACTGTTTGAAAAGAAGGTTAAAAGATTAAAGACGCGGGCACGTGCTACTGCTATATTTTTTCTAGCAGTCTACTTGATTACTAAATTCTCATGTTTTAGTAACGACAGTGTGGGTGAGTCGAAAAAAAATCTAAAAACTCTATTATAAATATATATATCAATTTCGGGAATTTCAGGGTCTCTATAAATTTAAACTTATTTTGGACTTAATCAGTTACATTATACAGTACTAGAATCTCTAACTACAGTAACTACGTGTTTACACTTTACCACTGAATGTGCATCTTAGTTAATGATTTTCAAATGGTTTTTTGATCAATTCGGGAAAATTTAATTATAACTCTTAAAAACTTTAGACAACTCTACATCTATAGCGATTTAATCGAGGGTCTTCAAAAAGCGGTCACATACACCCAAGTTTTTGGTTTTGGTCAATTTAATTTAAAGTTTAAACTCTAAAAAGCCTTAAACAACTCTATATCTATGTTGGGATTTTTGCTATCGAATGTTTTGAGTTGAGTTATATTTTTACGGTGATTGCTTTAGAATTGGAGAGATGTGAATCTAGCGCTCAACTATGAACTAACCAACGGGCGCAATTCTTGTTAATGTTATAAATATGTTTAAAATGATAAAAGTTTTACCGATCAGTTAACGAAAAACATGCAATCCTAAACTGAAGTTCATCCGGAAAAAATGACATTGCGCCGATAGAACTATAAGTATACGTTATAATTTATACAGCATTAATATTATGTTCAAGTGTGCTTACCCCAATGACAGTACTGTAATAACCTTGAGCAACATTCTGAATTCCAAGTGTTTTAAAACCCTGTTAGCATCGTAACATATATTATATTTGTTAGTACAACGTATTTCATTATGATTATGAAATTTTGTTAAAGCTAATTAGCTAGGTCTTGAAAAATTAAGCTGAACATGCCGAGACTCGAGTATCCACGTCCATAAGTCTAAAACAGGTGATAAAAAGGTCTGTGCGTTGAAATGCGAAATTAATTTACTTGGGTTGTTCAGATTGAAATGTTATAAAACTGAAGAATATTCAACGGTAATATCCGGGGAAGGGTCACTGATATTTGTTCATTGAGGCCTGTGGAGTGCATGGGAGATATCGCGAATTGGTTTTGACAAGTGACATTATGGAATAAGTATTTAATTAAAAGTCACAACTAAAATGCGGTCTCTATAGTTATACGTATAATGAAAAACTCTTAGACGTATCGGTATACCACACTTCATGTTGTCATACTAGGGGGGTGGCAACTTTTTTATAACCCGGACTAAAATTTGACGAAAAATCGATTGAGAATAGTCTCGAGGTTCAAAAATTCTTGGTTCAGTTTCTATTCTGGGGTGGTTGCCACCACCCTAATCTAGAGTTAAGAAAAAAGTATAGAAATTATAAAAAATATAAAGATAATTTTTTTAAACGTGAACTTTTATACTTTAGTACTATCGTGCGGTCTATATATTTATAAAGTGGGGTCAATATAAAAAACCACGTGCTATCGGTAAACAAACAATCCCCTCAAAATAATGCAGTGGAAAAAACCACAGATGGTGCACA
This sequence comes from Mnemiopsis leidyi, assembly GCA_000226015.1. Classification (NCBI taxonomy): domain Eukaryota; kingdom Metazoa; phylum Ctenophora; class Tentaculata; order Lobata; family Bolinopsidae; genus Mnemiopsis; species Mnemiopsis leidyi. Next base: position 52,081 of record JH152910.1, on the reverse strand, counting down.
GAAACCTGTTTCTTTCTTTTCCAGATGGTTGAAATAAGGGACGGTTCGTCGGTTGGGCATCATTTCTTTTCTATAGCATGTTCCCCCGCATCGTTTTACTTTTACAATACACGTGCAGCATTCTATTAATTCAGAACTTAATTTAATTTATTCGTCGAAAGATGCCAATAAAGAAGATCATGTCTCTCCAAATTAAAGCCCTTCAAGCCTGAAACAGACTCCGACTGCTGCAACCACACTTTTCTCTGTGAGAACTTAAATTTTTGTGTGCATCCGTAGAACTAGATCAGAATGCAGTGCACACAGAAAAGAATACCACTTCGTTATTCAGATTTAACGAGGTATTCTATTTTCGGCTGGGGGTGTATTGGCTTACTGGCTTTTTTTGAACCCAAAAGCAGATCCCTGTCCGCGGCAAGTCGGCCTGTCACGAGACTGTGTCTGGTACAGCTTCGGCTAGAAATGAACACTCCCTGGTTTGTAAAACCCCTACAGCTAGTGCCTCGGTATGGATTGGCTTAGGTTTACAGAAAAAGATTTGAGGGAGCGACCTGAAGATGGAAAAAAATAACTAGATTTGAAAATTTATTGAATCATTTTTTTCATAAAAGTGTGCCATGCTTGTAGCATATACTGGCATATCATCAAACAGTAAAATGATAAACACAAAAAGACCAGAAAAAAACAGTAGCATATACAGATACTGGCATGGCATCAAACAGTAAAATGATAAACACAAAAAGACCAGAAATTCGTTCTTGGACTAATATACTGTCCAATATGACCAGAGTTCATAATTCTTTCACGTTGTTAAGAACAGCCAGCAACCCTTCGAAATTCTCCTCCGCAGTCCCCAATATCTGCTCTTCAGGAAGTTCAAACTGAAAGTCGTGATCCTCCCCAAGGTACTCCGGTCTCAGCTCGATCGTGTAAGAGTCTGTTACATTCAAGTCCTCGTAGGTCCAATCTGCGCTGACTCCACTTGCAGGGTACATTTCAGCAAAGGACTGAGCGATGTAGTTTTTCTGATGTCTGCTATAAACCGCTGCAACCACCGCCTTCCCTACCTTAACATGATGCTCCCTATCTGGAGTTGGGTCTAATGAGTAGCCCAGAGGAAGGAGGAACAATTGAGAGTAACTATGGTAACTGAGATACACTTTCAACTTGTCTCTCTGTTCCTCCAGGTAGGTCTTAACGATCTTTACGTTCTCTTGATCGAAGGGTTCCTCACCAGGGTAAAGCTCACTGCATGGGTCCGGACTGACAGACTCCTCCCCCTAATGTGTAGCCCAGTTCCGGTTAGAGTCCGCTCCGTAACAAGTCCTAAAGAAACATCCCCCGAACCAGTTGTACTTCTTGTTCTTGCACCCGCTGGGTTTCCTTGTTTTTCTCCAGAGTCTATCCATCTGGTGAGTGTATTCGTATCCGTCAGAGTTGATGCACGGTGCCACAACAAACTGGAACTTTTCCAAAAGTGGGGTGACATCATCAGATCGACCTTGCTCCTGTTCCCCTAGCAACGAGTCGATCAAGTACATGACGGTGGCAGGGGATACCCACTCTCGAGCGTGAATACCACCGTCTATCCAGACAAGAGGACGCTCTCTGGAGGCCGGGGAGGTAACATTAGATGTGATTCGTATCGCCTGGATCTTCCTTCCCTCGTAGGTAGACATGTTAGTCAGGTTGAAAGTCTCAGCTTTGTCACTGTGACGTGCTGCAGCAGCATCAAGGTGGTCATACATGACGGTTAGCCTGTGATATGCCGTGTAGGAGAAACTCCCTACAGTGACGTAGGGGGAAGACTGCTGGATTGATCTTTGTCTCCTAACACTTAATCCTACGTTCTTGTTTAAGACTTGAACAGACAGATTCTGAGATTTCAAGACTCGTTCACATCGAGCGATATTTTTTGGGGCTACCAAAATATCAAGAAATTTGGACGAAGGCTCCGAAAATATCTCAAAGAAATCGCCAGATTCCAGGTCAATAATAGTTTCATAATCTGCTTCAGATTCCAGAGTGACTCTCAGAATCTTGTATCCATCGTACGTCTTGTCGTCTTGTAGAAATCAGCCCCGGTCAGTGTAAGAAGAAGGACGTAGCTCAGAAAAGCATTGCGGTGTAAGGTTAACATTTTGCTTTCCACAAGCATGAATTCTAGGCGTTTTCACTAGAATCGTTACCGGGGATTTGAAGAACAAACGTTTTCACACGACTCCGGTAAAATACGCCCCAAATAATCTGAGCCTATAAACTAATCTGTAGTAAACCGAAAAGGCCGCGAAGACTAGAAGTGTAACTGCGGAGGGGTTTCCACTGCTAGTATTGCGATGCCGAATTACTGTACTTAATCAGAAGACAGAATTAGATTTCTTCTTCAAACACATCATTAGTTATTTACACTTTCTAGTCCACTAGACCATAAATATTTAATCCAATTCGGGATATTTAAATGCATCACCAAGACGTGTCAAAAGGCCGAGGGCGACATATCGAACTTTAAAGTTTTAAGTTACAACACCTTTGATATATTATTCAATTTGATTTATAGACTTTTGTTCCCATAGCAAGTAAAGGTATCAAAGGTGTGTTGCCAAATCTTGCCCTAATCTGTAACAGTATTGGACTAAATTTTTCCAAAATAAAGTTATTATTGTGCTAAAAGTTTCCGAAATAATGTATGTTATGTTCCATGATGATATGACAAGTTCAATGATATGAAAATTGCAACACTAAATTAGCAAATTTGAGCTTGAAATTTGTGTTTGAAATATACACTACTGAAGTAGTAAGTACTTGGTCCCTTTTAAGCCATAATACTCTGTCATTAATACTGTTTAATTTGGTGTCCGACCTCCTGCCCCAGAACATCGTGCCCCAGAGCACTTTAACCCAGTAATTCAGCCCCAGTGACGTCCTGATCGACAACAGACAACTTTGTTAGGGTTAGGGTTTGGGTTAGGGTTAGGGTTAGGGTTTGGGTTAGGGTCGCTGGGGCCAAATATGTGGAAAAAAATGTTGTGGGGCACGATGTTGTGGGGCAGGAGGACGGGAACCGTTTAATTTCAATAAAAGATTAGAGAGGGTTGTTTGTTAATAATAACTATATTCTATCATTTCGTTTTTCAAGAATATATTGGTTTAATTTTCTAGATAAGAACATAACGAGTAACTGACCGACATTGAAATTTACACTTTACCCTATCCGACTGTCTATCACGATTCAAAAATGAACTTTTTCTGGTAGTGGTACGTAGAATTTTGCAGTTTTCAATCCTCAGTACTTATTACTTAACCTTAAATCTATTTGAAAGTTGTACTTTACATCTTTTGGCGAATTTCCAGTAGGCAAATTCAATACGCTCATGCAGTCTACACTACAAAAACTTATTTTGTCGAGGTTCTCAAATAACGGCACTCTTCCCGCGATTGCCCGTTCGTAAATATGAACTGTGACTTTAGAAACGGTCCCTTCATCCCAACAAGAGATTTAAGACTGTGACTGACCGTACCTAAGTGCCATTGTAGCGGCCTGAGTACCGTGGAAACATTGTCACCGCTTAACAAAGGTCCCCTTCACGATCTCAAGTACAAACCAGCAGATGATCATGGGTAAACATTCGAAATGTTATTATGCGGACCGGGCCGCTCTTTGAGGTTAGCTAATACTCTAATATAGCATGGGTACTTGTAAACCACCCTACCAGTACCAATGACAATTGATGGAGCATGATAATGGGTCGAATTTGCCAGTTCTAACACGTTCATTGTCTAAGGTTTGTTGGAGGCAACACTTGGCTAATGCCGGTCAAGCTGGTAACTGCTCAACTATTCACCGTAGTTCTAGTTACAGTTTGAGAAACTGAGATCCCCGGGGCACGTTTCTTTATCGTAATTAAGACTGTAATTAAAATTTCTGTACTACCCAGCCACACGACTACTTTGATTTGGTCATTAAAAACAGATTACTAGCACGTGCTCGAGCAGGGAATGACCATGTGACCATGACGATCGAGCGTGTCCGCACTACAATTGCGTCAGGTGGTGTGACGTCACGAAACCACGTGAAACCACGTGACCATTCCCAACTTTGATCATCTTCATCTCAAGCTAGTCTGGCATTGTATTTAGCCAGTAAACGTGATCACTTAGCTGGATTTGCGACTAGAATTTCATCAAATTGTTAGGCAGGTAATATTAATTAAGGGTCAACTCAAGAGTTATAAGTTGTATTTCAGAAAAATAATTGGTTTGCTCGACTTTACTGGCATGTGTCTGCACCTGTCCGGCCAAGGATGGTGACCTGGGTCTCCCACTGACCTCGATCCTCGACACTCGTGCCCCGTCACTACAGCTTTTGTTTACCATGCATTTCTCGCTCGAAGCAGTTCACCAGCAATTGGAAATAGAGAGAGATACAGAGATTGAGGTTGGTTAAGAGTTTTTTTGTCAATAATGGTAATGTTGATATTCAATTTGAAGTGATTTGACACAGCTGCACAATCGTTTAAAAAGTGGTAGCTGCTCTGATAGAGAACCAGTGAGTAGCTATTTAAGTATTTAACGGCCAGCTATGTACAGTGACTTCTATATGATAACCGGAAACACATTTTAATTGTTAAGCCAATGTTTACTGTTTAGACTAAGAATCAGAACATGGTTGTATTTGGATAACAAAGAAAACAGTTATGGAATAAGTAACCTAATTCCAAAAAATTGCAATGATGAATAGATAGTGTTCTCAATAACTTAGGTTTGAATCTCTTGAAATACGAAATCTTACCGGCTTTTGTTTGCTAATTTAGATTGTCTCTATTTGGTCGGCATAGATTATGGGCACAATGGTCTCCCATGTCTTGATAAAGGTCAAATAAATAAGAGTCAATAATGCAAAACCTTGCAGGGTTAAGCCTCAGCTTTAGAAACTATCGTCACCAAATAAGGCCTGCCATGATAAACCGATTACCATTTACGTTCACGGTCACCTGAGCCTTAGATCAAAGTAAGCCGACATCCCGACAAATTTTATGTCGAAAAACCCTGTACCAGTCACGGTTGGTTTGGCGACTGGGAGGGGTTACAGGGGTGGTTCATATCGGCAAGTCGTGAAAAAAACGAGCAGTTCTTGATTTAAAACCTGCAGATAACCATTTACCAGTCATTGACCATGAAATTAAAACGGCAAAACAGAAAACCAAAAATGTGGAGGGTTGAAATTTGAAAACAGTAATACTTTAATTTGGACTATCGTGGACGGCTATAACTCATGAATCAGACTCTTTTTTACTGCCCTTAACAAACATTTATTCATATTCCATACCGAATTTTCTTTAATTACTTTGCCCCCTCAGGTATACCCTTTCTTCAGTCCTACTGTCTTCGCCCAACACTCTCTCTTTACTCTCATGATTCCTCTCCCAACTCCTTTCTTTCTCCCCGCTCTTCATACCCATCCCTCAATTCCTTTCCCCTCCAACTCTTCTTACCTATCTCTCAATTCCTTTCCCCTCCAACTCTTCTTACCTATCCCTCAATTCCTTTCCCCTCCAACTCTTCTTACCCATCCCTCAATTCCTTTCCCCTCCAACTCTTCTTACCTATCTCTCAACTCCCTTTTCCCTCCCACTCTCCTTACCCCTCTCATACTCCGTTTTCTCTTCCCAATTCTCATTACTCCTCTCCGACCTCCTTTCTGCATCTTCTTAGTTCTTTTCAATCTCCCAACTCCTTTCTCATTCCCCACTCTTCTTACCTATCTCTCAACTCTTTTTTCCTCCCACTCTCCTTACTCCTCTCATACTCCTTTCTCTCTCCCCATCTTTCCTAACTCCTCTCCCAACTCTTATCTCTATCTCTACTCTCCGGACAGACGCCTCTATTGAGCTCTTCGTCAATAAGATTGTTAGAATCTCATCGATTTAAATTTTGAACAATTCTGTTTTTGTGAACTTCTGAGAAACTTACAGTGATTGTAAAAGTACACTTAGTTGCCAACGAACAACTCGTGGTTCTTTAAAGAAGCTATTTAGCCGAAGAATTTCTATTTTCGTATAACAATAGTGTAGCAAGGAAATGGGGAATATGCTGATTTTACTTCATCCCGTGGAGGATTTTATCAAATATTTCTTCCCACGTTCTACAATATCTAAAATAATGAGTGGCCGACCACCGGATTGGATCATTAGTTATCAGTAAATTACTAAATTATATCTTTTTTGTTGAAGGTGTTTCGTCAAGGTTTAGATCCTTCGTCTATCGTATCAACGTATCAATAAATTCCCGAGGAATTTGCTCGATAAAGACTGGCCAAATCGTTGTTATAAAATTAAATGGTGCAAATGAAGTAGACCGGTTCAAAAATAACATATATTTTTGTACGTGATGAATCAGAATTTTGATAAAACTCGGTGATAAATTGCGAAATTTGAACAATTTTGTAACCCTACAGGATGCTGCCAACCTTTGAATAGGAGAAAATTATTTCGGATTTCTCATGTAAAAACATGAATATCTATCAGGAATTCCGAGAGCGAGGTTACTGATAGGGCAAATTTGACTTTTTAGACTAAAGGTTATAAAGAATCAAAATGAAATTTAACTGTTAGTGTTACATATAATGAATATATTTCTACAATGCCATGAAAAAGTAATCTTAATCAGAACGACCGTAGCAAGCTGGAGATCGAGGTACTGAACCCCGGTCGCACTAGCTATTTCGCCACTCGGCACATCCAATGCCATCCGTCTGGAAATCCTTAAATCATGACTGTGACTATTGAACTAAACAGTACGACCGTTTCACATTGCTTTAATGACTTTATATAAGCAAATCTTAAGATATGCTGATTATATTTATCGTGAAATGGTAATGAAAAGTTTACATTCTTGAGTATGAAACAGATCAAATGCTTTGTAAATGGGGGGAGGGAGGGGTCCGGTGATCAACCAACTACCAGTCATTTCAACGAAATTGGACACAAATGGTCCACTTGTGAAGGGATTCTTTCATTTTAACGAAATTGGCGAAATTGGACATAAATGATCCATTCGTGAAAGGATGCTCTTGAAAAACGATGGATCGTTCGCTTTGTTGGGAGCATGCCTCTGGAACGTGGTGCCTGCAGAAGTCAAGACGCGCAAAACGTTCCAAGCATTCAAGGAAAAACTCTCCTAATTCCTTGCTACATTTCCAAATAACCAACCTGTACGGGGATACTCCTGCGCAAATTCCAGCTCTCTGTTAGACTAGGCAGGAGTCGGGCTGTTGTGATGGCCTTTCACCTACATGATGAACTCCACCAAGCAACGAACTCAACGAAGTAACGAAGGGAACTCTAAGTCGAGGGAATGAAGGTCGGGGGACTCTAGTTGGGCGGCTGCAAACAAGGGTGGACTCTAGGTCGGGAGATCCCCATAGGCTGGGTTCTAGGTCAGAAGACCTGATTGCATGCTACGCTGATAATGTCACATGCATGCGCTCATATCGAGTTCATAGTTTGAGACAAGTACTAAAAGTTACAAGAAATCTGATGGCAACCCTAGATAATTCATGGAATATACCAATTTCACACACTAATAACTGTTACAAATTTATATTTAACAAATACACAACTGTGCAAGCTCGTGAAGGAACTCAATCATTCTGCTCTCTTAGAGGTGGTAGTTGCCAACGATCATCTACATAGCAGCCTGCAGCATCCTTTCAAGCCCATCTCTTCTTCCAGTCTTCCTGGAAGATTGGAAGGAGGCTGTCTTCCCTCGCAGTAGGATGTGATCTTTTTCTTTGTTGAGGCTGCTCCAACTGCACTGCTGAAACGAAGTTGTAGATTTTTGGGTTGGAGTGTCCTACTACACCAGAGAAGGTCTTGTTGAACTGTTGAAGGAGTTGCAGAAGTTGTTGGTACTGCCAAAGCTGTCTCCCAACTGTCAAAGGTTTGCCATCTTTTGAGTAGCGGAAATTGGCATTGAGGAGGGATTAAGAAGTGAGGGTCCTGCCTTGGATGATCTTGAAGGAGGTGTGTGTTAGGGGAGCTGGAAGAAGGGTAGGTTGGGAGGAGGATGGAGAGGTAATACTTGATATAAAGGAGGGTGCAGGACGGAGAGGTGGAGGAGGAGGTTGCCGTTTAGGACAGCGTTGGCTGTAACCAGGTGTCTGAAGACCAAAGATTCTTCCAAAGGAATATATACTGCAGACTGCATAAGACCTCGTTCCCTACGTGGGACGAGATCCCCTGGCGTCCTGGCGAATTAGCATGATGTCGAGCTCGGCGCTCGAATAAACTTATCGTATCACGTATCCTCCCCGATTACAGAAGATTTGAGCCTTTCAGCCAACAAGCGGTAAGAGATGGTGTCAACAATGATCCAGAGGATCACATAACGGGCTCTGATCACGTCACAGGCTCCCGATCTAGATCTCCCCAGTCCACCCTTGTTTGCAGCCGCCGAGCTAGAGTCCCCTGACCTAGAGTCCGGCCCCCGTAACAAAGTCACAAATCGTCGTAAAATGGTCGGTTTTCCAGTTAAATTTTGAGCTTGAGAACTTAGAAAGATTTGGCCCAAATGGTCGTAAAATGGTCGGTTTGTCGCTAGACCCCCTACCCCCAATTGGTTATTGATAGATATTAAAAAAGCGTATTTACGAACAAAATTTCAAGATAAAAGGGTAATTTATGAAACATTCTTTGAATAATGTGCCCATTTGATAGTAATATGGCTAAAGTACAGTTAACAGCACTGTATTGCTTATTGGTGATGGTTTTATATAGGGTCACGTGTGAACAGCTCCAACGAAAACAGAAGTTGCACTGCTCAATAAGAAAAAACTTCTTTATGGAAAACGTTCCCGCCCTCGACTGTAATTTTGAAAGAGCATACCCCCATTCCAAGTAGCAATGTTTCTTAAACAAATAATCAAATTAGACTTGAAAACATAGTCAATTATCATCGTCAACAGTTTACTTTTAGATCAATGACCCAAAATTATCGAGTATTTTTGTCTGCTACCTCATTGCTTGTCTTGTCATCTAATATTCACAGTTTCTAGGACCTTTCAATTCGCTCTTTAAAATTGGAGTAACAAAATTTGGGCTATCTAGTCCTTAAGTGCAGCCCAGTCATTAATCCGTACGATTACAACTTACGCTAAAAGTGAAAAAAACTAACGATAATAATGCCCAATCATGTATGACGATTGAAGGTGCAAGCGCATGGCTATCGGCAGGGGAGACATGGAGTCGTGTTGAACGGGGCATGTTTCCTTATCACGTCCAGAATCAGTCTTTGTTCAGGGTGAGAGGAAGGGAGGATGCTTCCCCGTATTAGAATATGGTGTTCAAGTGGTCTCTGCAGCCTCCAATAGCTATAAGGCAGATTTACCGGTAAACTTAAACTCAAGGCCATAACGACCGGTTACAGATAATTGCATCTAGATTTAATTTTTCCCAAGATAGCATGAGGAGAAAAAGATTACAGAATCCGATTAGGTCACCCCGTGATAAGAGGTGAAGCGAGACTAAATTAATCTCACTATAAAGTGAAGCACCCAAACAAACCAACAGCTCTTCGTTTAAGTTATTTTGAGAATGTACGTGCCAGACTCAAGTCCCCACTACCCCCACCACCTGCAGAGAGAGAAGCAGAACAGTCACGTGTCAGCAGCTACCTCCTGCCATAACCAGAAGAGCCCGACCAGGACGATGATACCGATACAGAGCCCAACGATATCTAACTCAGGTGAGAAGTGGAAATAGGACAGCTACTTTTATACTTCGCTAGTCTGATAAGCTATCTTGGTTCTTTAACGCCGTGCTGATGTAAGCCTTTCAGTTGTAAGATTGTTTAACAGCTTTTCTTGGAAATGCTGACTCGGAGAATCAAGCCTAATGAGTAAATGAATTAGTGGGAATAAATGGCGAGGTTTCTTAAATGACATCTCTTTGTTTATCAGCAATTTTAATTCTATCAACAAATGCCGACTGTACAGCTTAAAGAGGACATTAATGAATTAATATTAGTGAAGTAACCTGAATAATTATATCGTGCATTTGAAAATAATGTTTATATTTTGCACCTACAATTATCGTCTACCTTTTATCTCATTTGATTTAATTCGCGATTATACCAATTTCAGTTGTTGGCCGATTTTTCGGCCATTGTTGACGTTGTTTTGACATTTATAGATAGACCTGTTAAGTCGTTGCGACCCTATTAAAATATAGTTTAATACAATTTTTCAAAGAGCTTTTTTCAAGTGGAGTAGTGAAGCCTAGTTGGAACTGTGATTCACACAAATGTCCCTATTACAGAAAGGACATCGTATAGAGGAAGCAGGAAGATAGAGAAGGGAGAAAGAGAGAGGAAGCGAGTAGCAGACATCAGAAACAAAGTGGACGTGCTGAGAAAGAGGATAGATCCGGAATTCATGAAAGGTAGGGCTTTTGGAAAATTCCACTCATTACCTCTAACTTTGGTTCAGGTTTGAGTTTACTTCGATGTACAAAATACTAATATAGTAATATACAGACTTTGGTCCAGGTTTAAGTTTACTTATATCTACAAAATAGTAATATAGTAATATACAGACTTTGGTTCAGGTTTGAGTTTACTTCCATCTATACAGACTAATGACTTCCCCCCTCTCCCCAGGATACAGTTCGAAGAAGCCGACACGGTTGCAGACACTCAAGACAGCGATATGTTACATCTGTTCACTCTCCAAGTTCCTACAAGGGGATATTTGGGAGTGCAGGTGCGAACCGATGGGTGAGTTTAAGACGTCGTAATAAAATGATAGGGAAATAGATTTAGATATATCTATTATGAATAATTTCTACATTTTTATTGCAATAAATATTGAGCGAAAATCTCGGTCATTTTGAATACAAGCGTGTCCAAAAATCGTTATGTCTCACGAAGCATGAAGTCTGTCATACACATCATACTCCAAACAAAGATTAGTTGAATTTTGCCTATATTTGATATTATATGATTACCTATAGTTTAGTAAGGTATCATACTCCAAACCCCGTGGTTACGTCATGACTTCTACAGGGATGGAACACAGACAAATAACACGAGGAGGAAGGATGGGACTAGCCCTGCCAGTACCCAGCAGAAACGTCACCAGAACCTCTCTACAGAGCTACGAGCATCCACACAGCAACATTCTCCACCGGGGCATTCCTCCTCTTGCGTACGGGCATGTTCATTTTAAGTGAGGGTCGAGAACCCCGCATATTTGTACTGCGTGAAGAACAGTTGTAAATTGTTTTACTTGCATAAAAATGTAAAATTGCATGATTTGACTTTCAATTTGATTTTCAATCACAGAGGTTTAGCTAGGTGATGTTGCAATACCACTGAGAATGATCTTCTCACGAAAATTGACGTCAAAGCGCATATTGTTTTTATAATTTAAAATTAGGATTTTGATCGGCTTTTACTATTAAACAGAGCATGGCCATAAAAAATTAACTAATTAGTATTGCCCATAATTTGTTTTTCAAGTTTTTTCTTGTAATTTGATGCACACAGAACTATTATATGGAATCAGCAAAAAGTTTTTTTAGCTTATGATTGTCTAACCCTGAGTCTTACATTGCAAAATACTGGTTGAAAAATAAATCAAAGTTAAGAACTGAAACTGGAAGCTAGGTTTTGATGCTGATGGAACGTATTTGTCTAAAATCGTTAATTTATCATTCGTAAAGTTTGTGCGTTATGCAGTTGTACAATTTCATCGACTACTGATTTTCCAAACTTAATGGTTGTTTTCTTATTATGCATTTGTCTATTTAATAAACTAAACGATATCACGATGACACGATAGGCCTGAAAACTAAAATTAAATTGTTTTAATTCATTATCATACTGTAATATGAGATGTCCCATCAAAAAAGTGCTTTTCAAGAGAAATATGCTTTGAAACTACCGTTGCACATAGCTAATTTACTACAAAAGAGTATAACTAGTGAACCGACTTAAATGGAATCACCGATTTTTTCGGGGTGGATGTCCTCTTGGTGGAGCAGGACCATGATTGGGTGGTTCACGGCCTTTCGGCGGAGCAGCAATTTTCGGTGGGGCAAGGCCCTTTAATGGGGCAGGAAAATTCGGTGGGACATGACCTTTAGATGGAATGTGGCCAGGACCTCTTGGTGGGGCAGGAAGTGGAATTCTTGGCGGTGCGAGGTTTTTAACCCGAGCAGTAGTAGAGGTATCTTTACCTGGAACTTTCTTACCTTTATTTGCATTCTTTTCTGCGGGTGGATCATCTTTAGGCGGCTTTGTTAGTTTCCTGACTCCAGAATCCGAGCTTGGCTTTCTCTCTGGAAGGTCAGGTGGAGTAAGGGGTGGAGTAGCCATGCGGAGGGGCCGTGTACGAATCAAACTGAAGTCTCTCTGACCAACCCAGAGGACATCGTCCTTGGCTTCTCTCCAAATCTCGCCAGCTGAATGTAGCTGACCTGGTCCTTTTCCTAATTTCTGTTTGAGTGAACTGTCCATGTAGAGCCAGACAGTAGTAAGAACTCCCAGCAAAACGCAAGTTATGTAAAGACCGATATAAAGATCCAACATGCCATCATTCAGATCGTTCTGGTAGAACTTTAATATCCCCACCAAAATGGAACCTTGAATACCAGATATCTTGTAGATGTTTATCAGACAAGCTAGTATAAAGTTGGGCCTACCGATAGCTTTCAACTTAATGTTCTCGGACAACTTCACAGGGCTAAATGCGAGAAAAGCGAAGAAGAAGAACATAGATATCGCGGCGACCGCGTACGGAAATGTAAGATACACTACACCATGCCACACATCACTAGGGTACGATTTTAGGCTTATAGCACCCAGCAAAAACAGGTCCCCAACTGCAAAGACTGTCGCAACCAGAGATCCGGCGATGAACTTGGTGGAGTAGGAAGACGAGTCGAGACTTTTAAACCGCGGTTCGCTCGCGATGATGTGTCTCCAGGGGTGGAGCCAGTTTTGGTAGTACATCAACCCACAGATCCCTAAATTGGTGGAGAGATTCTTAGTTGTTTCAAAATAAACTTCCTTACCTATTACACCTCCGGTACTATCCAAATAATTAAATGTGAAGATTTATTTGTCATTTGTGAAATCTGGCCGCGTCCCACTGACACTGACTTTACTGTTACGCGCTAGAAAATATGTGGCAGGGTCATAATGACAATCTTATGCCATGATCTTGTCAGATCTTGTCATGAAAATACCAACTTAACACATTTCCTTAATAGATTCATAAATCTATGGTTAATGTAGGGTCAATGTAAGGCCAATGTATGGTCAATGTAGGGACAATTACACAAGTACACAAGCAAACGAACCAATTGAACAGGAACATACAACACAACACACCTGAAACACACCTTTGTTTTGACTCAAAATTTGAGAGAACAAACAAATCTAACCTATTATGAAAATTCCTCACCTTTGTTCTGAAAGAACAAACAAATCTAACCTAGTATGAAAGTTCCAAGTATGATGGTTGGCATGACAACGACAAAGCCGGGGTGACTGAGCGGGTCCTCTCCGTACAACTTGTAAACCAGCGTTTCCTGATTATACGTCACATGGGACAAGACAGGAGGATCGTCCAGTGTGGTGGATGTTTCGTAGGTACAGTTTTTCTGGTGACACAGATCACATTGGTCCCGGGAGGTACCTGGGGGAAGTTATGTTGGAACATTACTGCATTTTTCGATAAGAAAAGTTTATGTGGGAAGAAAGCCCTATCTTCACAGGCTTATTAATCAAGTTTTCTAGAACTCTATTTTAGCTTAATTCAGTTATGTCTGCAGCATTCGAGTAACATGGATTTTTGATTACCGCAAATTTAAGATATAACGCTGTGTTTACGCCCATCTATAGCATGTATAGTCTCAATAGAGTTGTGACATTAAACATTTATAGATGCTTACCAACTGTTGGAGGAAACACCACAGGAATTGCCAGCAGACCATTAGTTATCATCATGAGCATGTAAAACAGAAGCTGTTGTCCAGAAGAGTTGCGCTCGAATTTTGACCTAAGTTGTGACTTATTGGAGCAAGATCTCAGGAATGGTATATGATTATTACGACATACAGTTTAGCATTTTTTGAGGACAGCGTATTGCATTGGCTTGATTTATATTATTTGGAACGTATTGTTTTTTATTGTGGATCTGCCATATAAGCCAGTGCTGAGTCCTAGTACACAGTGCTGAGTCCTAGTACATAGCGCTGTAACGTCCATAAAGAGGTTGTAGTATATAAAGAGGTTGTAGTATACAAAGAGGTTGTAGTACATAAATAGGGTGTTCGATCAAATATATATGTACTACTACTACACAGTAAATAATTTCAGCCATGAAGCAACGCTAGTTAATCTAGAGAAAAAAAGGTCGCTGCTGAATTCAACATATGCCAACGAAAATGATCCAATGTTTTTTTGACATGTAATAAGAATGGATTCGCATAGTTTTCAGGATTATCCCTATTTATACGTCGTCATAACTAACCATGAAAGCAAAATTAAAGTAAATAAATTCCACAATTAGATTTCATTTCATTTCATAGTCGGCCAATCTGTCCCATATGTTGTTTTAACCCATTAAGGAAAAGTGGAGAAGAATCAACACATTCAGCGGTGACTTCTCGTTTTTTCTTAATGAGTACTCCATTAACACATACTCGAAATGAAGGTCACGAGCGTGGAGCAGCAGACGTCACTCTAATTTGTAGTCTACTCTTTAACGGCCAGGTCAGCTTATAACTCCGCTACTTTACCCCGGTAGACTGATCCAGGCTCACAGTTTCTCACGGTCTCATGAATTGCAGGAAAGTTTCACTGACTCACGTCCCAAATTGATGATAATTGTCCTAATTGGCAAAACGTGCGAAAATAATGTGCTATCACCATTTTGGTTAAATGAAATTATGCTCTTATGTTGGATAATTCAGATCAGGACAAGTTCAATAGATTAGCAGATCGGGAAGGCTTTATACTTCTTTTATTCGATTTATATTTATGAGAACGCATGTTGCTTCAAAATCGTTCATTAATCATTAACTCATTAATGGCGTCAACAAATTCTTTTTACCATTTTTAGAGGGCCGGTCAGTATCTCAGGTTATTCCAGGACAAACAAACAAATATGATATAAAAGTAAGCTTTAACAAACTCACCCAACACGAATAAAGATGCCCGAGTCAGCTTTAACAAACTCACCGAACAAGAATAAAGATGTTGTAGTCAGCTTTAAGTTTAACCAACTTACCGAACAAGAATAAATATGCTGTAGTCAGCTTTAACCAACTCACCGAACAAGAATAAAGATGCTGGAGTCAGCTTTAACCAACTCACCGAACAAGAATAAAGATGCTGTAGTCAGCTTTAACCAACTTACCGAACAAGAATAAAGATGCTGTAGTCAGCTTTAACCAACTCATCGAACAAGAATAAAGATGCTGTAGTCAGCTTTAACCAACTTACCGAACAAGAATAAAGATGCTGGAGTCAGCTTTAACAAACTCACCGAACAAGAATAAAGAGGCTGTAGTCAGCTTTAACAAACTCACCGAACAAGAATAAAGATGCTGGAGTCAGCTTTAACCAACTTACCGAACAAGAATAAAGAGGCTGGAGAGATAGGTTGTTACGTGAAGTATCTTGTTCTCCACTTTCTTCCAATTTACTGCAATGTCCACAGCGACAGTGATGAAGTAGACCGCTAGTGGAAACAAGATGACAACCCCGAACTTGAAGATGAAGGAGAAGACGGCCAGGAGACGGGATGTTAGGAAAAGTGTGGTGGTGAGGGAGAGAACAACCAGATGAGGGATGCCGATACCTCCTGGAGAAGGTATAAGAAGATAGTCTGATTAGTTCCACTATATTATTATAGATAATAAGAAGGTATAAGAAGATGGTCAATGAATTAACGGGCGATGCGCGTCTAGAATTTCTTCGACGAGAGCGCTTGATGGCCGCGACAGTAGGCTATCAAAATATCAACGGATCAACCTACAATCAGTGAACTAGTGGACGATTCGACTAAAGGAACATCGGTACCTATAAGCGCCTAAGAATGAAAAGTAGTATATTTGTCACTAATAATCGCCAATTACAAGTTACAGTAAGACTCACATTTGTCTATTAGTTCCACTATACTATTATAGATAGTAATGAATTACCTACAACGGCAAATCCATAACATAATTTATGATGATTTCAGTTTCATGCTATCTATCCAAAAAGTTATCTTTGTAAGACTGCCTTCTGAGAAGAGCCATCGATAAGAAATTTGATGAGCTCAAAGGAAGTCAAGCCTTGCCTGAAGTCAAACTTCACCTGATATAAAGGAGTTCTTCCCCAAAACAGACTGAAATTGCGGCCGTGTTAATTGGCAATTATCTTTTCGCAACTCGTCGGGACCGTTCTTCGTTAAACGGCAAGGAAGTGACTAATAAAGTGATAAGACGGCTTAATCACTTTAATTTTTCATCAAATTTTATCCAGAATTATATTCAATAATCTGAATTTATAACCCAACATTCCAACAAAGATCCAAATTTCCAGACGTACTGACGTATCATTTAATCCTCTGATTTCATATGGTCAAGTGATACAACAAATACCTACCAGCAGCTTTACAATAGTAGTACTCAGCAGCAGCCTGGACCAGACTGAGGAAGGACAGGACTAAAGAAAGTACGCTGTAAGTGTTAGTACACATTGCTATGTAAAGCTGAAGGAGGATCTCAGGTCCGCTCTCTAGGGACGCTTCCCAGATACGGATAGCGTTCCATCGTTCTGTTTGTTCGTCGAGCACGTCCTGCAGAAAAGGGTAAAACTGATGATTATAAGCAGATGAGTACAATGGGGATAGTTGACAGAGAAAGTGCTTAATGAATCTTTTTCGTAGTAATAGGTAGATTGGCGGTTTCGCGCATTTTGAATTGATTTTATCTAGCATAGTAGCCTAGTATTGGTTAAGTGAAAGCGCGGAATACATTTATATCAAACCTTTAGAGGTTTAACATGACCGTTCTGGCCTCCCTTTGGAAGTAAGTGATCCTTGTTTCTATGTTGCATTTCTTCTGGGTCGAACGGGTTGAAGTGACCTCTATTCGGGGGATTATTAGGGCGCTGTTTCTCTTCTAGTTTTCCTTTCTTTCCTTTCTTGTTTTCTCTGTCCTGATGTGATTCTAGGATGTGCCCTTCTTTGTACCACCTGATAAATGTTCAAACATTTTCAATTTTGTTACTCTGGTTAAGGTCTTCTTTTAACAGATCAAACGCGAGAATGGTAGATGCAGAATCGTGTAACTAACCTAGAAACAAATGTTTATAAAGAAACAAGAAGAGATATATAGAAAATAAAGGCAAGGTAGACAAGAGACACCATGAGATAACGACTTTCAGAGTAGTAATCACTAATCTTACTTCAGACTTGTGTAGACGCATTCAAATGCCACCACCACTGGCCCAAGCCCAACAAAGCAAAGAAGAGCAAACGTTATATTCTGTGCGTCGTTCCTCGCTTGGAGATATCTTATTCCTGCGAAGTATATGGTGAAATTCCAAAATGAGAGTTATTTAACACTGCTTGTTATCGATACAATCTTAATTAGTGTTAGACGTGAAGTTGAACAACATTTACAAAAACAGAACGAAAAATAAACCTCCAACAATTGATATAGTATCCCACCTAGGAAAAGCCCAATGAGACCTTGAGGGATGAAAGTAAAGCAGAGGACCTGGGTAGCCTGGTTAGTGTAGCTGGTCAGATCTGAATCTGTCTTGTACAGCTCCATCGCAAGGAGAATGTCTGGATATCACATTGGAAATTACTTATTCAACATTTTCTCATTCTTAATCAACCTAAAATCTTATTATTTAAGATCCTGGCGTTGTTTCGCAAACTGTTCCGACTTCCAATACTGAAATCAAAAGTCAGAAACGATTAATATGTCAGTCTGACGCAATTGTAACCGATTAGTATCACAATTATACCAGCTTATAATAAAGATCAAGTCATTCGAGAATCCAAATCTACATCTTTACTACAACTTTAACTACTACTACCTGAGATAACATCAAGATAGTACATGAATATCCCGATAGCAAACTCAGAGAACAGGCCAAAGAGGAATACAAGAAATGTCACCTGGCTCGGCTCCAATCTCAAGAAGTTAAGACACGGCTGAAAGATATGGACAGGTTTTTTTTCGAGACTTCAATCCGCTAGAAGGTAGATAAAATCGATCTTAAGCCAAACCAAACAGTGAGAATTGCCGTGAATCGTGATGGATATTTATTAAACAGGCCTCATAAGGTGATGTTCCGTAAAACTATTTATGGAAGGAACTCTAACTTTTTTTCTACCGGAGAAAAGGACCATCAAAGCCAACCTGAAGGAAAGAGAGAATTCTCTGATTAAGCTTTCTTGATTTTTTCTTCGACTTTTTGTTGTCCAATAAATCTGTTATCTCCGCGACTGCAGAAACAGACATTTTGGAAGTATGGCAGTTCTTGTGCACGCAATGTAAAACCTGAACAAACAAAGCGGTGAAGTTTTTATCAAATGTGATAATATTGGTCAATATGGATCAATCTTGTCGAAACTATCATGTTGAAAATAAAAAAATTGTTATAAAACAGTTCACCGAAACATTTAAGAAGTTATTTGTTTAAAGAAGTTAGTTAACCGCCCGTATCACTTCTTACCTGTCTCAGATTAGTATCCAATGTGTACTGAGATAAGCAATGCGCTTTGACCTCTCCGATCATGAAGATTTTGACAACATCATTGAAATCTTTCTTGTCGTTCCTATCCAGCACCATCTTCAGAGGACTAATCTGAAAGAAATAAGTAATTTCTCGGTACGCTACATTGGTTAATTGTAAAGTAGGAGCCAAAATTGAGATTGAATATGGTTGCATATATTTGTCAAAACGAATTTACCCAAAACTTTAGATAACACCTACATAACTCGGTCCACATTAAAATTGCAACTACTAGAGCTTTTGGAAAGGTTCCAATCTCTTACGAATTAATAGGCTGATAACCCTAATGACACATCTAAAACTGTGCACTACCAATAAAAAACTCGCATAAATTTAATCACACGATAATACATGACAAGTAACTGAGAAACAAGCAACAGCGAGTCACGGGTGAAATCGTTTCTCCTCACCGGTATTGACTGTTTTCGTTCTTCCAAACAAACAAGATCCGCTTCAAGATATTTAGAGAAGAGATCTCTTTCTACACCAGACAGCATCGCTTTTAGCTTTTCCCTATCGGTTGAGGAGAACTTGAACCCAATAGCTATGAACATCAGTAGCATCCAAGTGAACACCTGCCGAAAATAGTTAGTCCATTATAGTCCATTTTAGTTCAGTGATGAATTATTGCCTTGTTATTCGACGTTCAGAATCATACAATGACACTAAACTATTTTATAAAATCGACGCGAATCTAGCTTTTATACATACTATGTAACTTTACGTACTTTACGTTACTCTGCTGCACGTAATGTGTCGAAAAGTACTCTTGCAATCACGCATACACGTGTACGTACGTACGTGCGCGTTAAAATTCACTTGTTGTCGTTGGAACAGTTTTACCAACTCTTCTACATTTGGTGCTCGCGCCTTCCAGTAAGATTGGCGCGCAAGTTTACTTTCTGTCAAGGTGGTTTGCTTACAAATCAAGAAGATGCGGAAACATGAGCATGTAAACCAATCGACACAAAAACAGCACTTAACATTTTAGAAACACACACAAAAATCGCAAATGATTAATGAGTATAAATTTTGGAAAAACGAGCGAAAGATAGAAGAAAAGATTGGTTACCTCCTTGGATTGATCCTCGGGATATACGAGTAAAGGACAAGGAGAGATGTTCAGACCGGCACCGTATAGGAGAAGTCTAGCTACTTCCTTCACGTCACACGTCAACACTGTGTGAACGGATACTCAATATGCTTTATCATACTGTTTATACTTCTTGTTTATTTGCTTGCATGGTATCATGATACCTGCAGCTCCATTATAGTCTTGTTATGATATGATATCTTCAGCAGCTGATTCCGATGGAACCGGTTACCGGTTGAAACAGCCGGTACCACATAATGGTGTATTGATTTAAAAGATTTAAACATAACCTATGGACGACAGAATTAACCTGCCACAGAAAGCGGATCCTGGAGACTGACACTACCATAGCAAAACAGTTCTTCCCCAGTCGATACCTCTGCCGGAATAGCATCGCCTTCTGAAGCTGGTTTATCCTGAATTGAGAGATGAGATGTTATCTTTCTCCATTTTGTTCTTTTTAGCGGCGATTAAAACTGTTTCAAACATTATACTGATCTAAATAAAGGTTTGTCTGGCTAAAGTATTGACTAACTTGTTGTGAAAGTCCCTCTTTAGAACGCTGAACAATCGCAGAATATATAGAGTTTCTCTTTAAGAATTGACAACAGAAAACAGTGATAATTTCCATGTAGCTTGTACTCCTGAATTAGACGAAATTATCAGATCTACTGTTGGTGGTAATAATTACTGATTACTCTCTAATTAATCTTCTTAAAGTCGTGACAACAATTACACATTCTAAATAATGATATTGTGAATACAATTTCTTTCACGTTGGGGCTGTTTTTCTATATATTTCTTAACAGTTCAGCGATAGAAATGTTGATCGTGAAAGGAGTTCCCATACGGAAAACACGGATTGTTGTTAAGAATATATTTTCTGGACGTCGAAATTCTTTAAGAAGCTTCAAAAATATTTTCAATCTTATAATTGTGATCGGTCAATAAAAAGCTAGGTACAACCAATCATGAAACGCTCTTCTGTGATTGACAAAATCTATCTCCTTCCAAAGAACCATGACTTCTGTCAAACACTAGAATGGGAAGATCATAGCAGGAAGACGTTAGTGAAGCACGGAAAAATGGGTGTGAGTAGATTTGGGGAGTTACAGATGTACAGAATAAGCTTGGCAGCACCGTTCTCGGAACAGTGTTACATCCACCTTGAATCTGAGGTTGAGCAGAAAATTAAATTCTGCTATTCTGTGAGACTTGGTTAATTTTTCTCATTTGCTTTTGGAGCTACATACCCGTTTTTTTACCGAAACCGTGAGGGCTTCCGCTTACCGACAATTGCACCCAAGAGAATTCAGTTCACACATGTTAACAGGTTACCCAATAAATGTCGTGATCTGAGCAGCTCCGATGTGTGATACTGTGATATGAACATATGATCCACAATTAAACATTTTAAAAAATTTTAATTTAGGAATGTCTCCGTGTTCTTGGAATCCTCAATTTTTGCCGACGTAACTAAACATCTTCTTATCCAGGCACAATGAAAAGTTCGGTCTTTCAATCTTCTCTTCTGGGACTACTTTATCTTACTGCAACATTGTCAGCATCACAGAGTCGTTTAGAGAGACCGATACAGGCAGCCCTGTTCAGTTCTAAGGGCCTGGGAGAGCTTACTTCTAATGATTTACAATTGTGTAAGGACTGTCGTAACAACAATAGAAGAAGAAGACGTGTAATTACCGACGTTCGAGAAAACGAACGATCCATAACACCAGAACAAATATCAGAAAACTGTAGTGGAAGTAAAACCTTGGAGGGAACATTTCAAGTTTACAAATTAGAAAAACATCTCGATAATAATAATGATGAGTATCACGAAGAAAAGTTTATTTGTAGCGTGGCCGACAATTTATCTGAAACTTGCAATGAACTGATCACAAAAACGTTAAACGACACCTTTCTGTCGGTAAATAACGTTGTTCAGACAGACAAAGCTCTGAGCTCAGTTCAATATGACATAGATCTTGAAAAACCAGCAAAAACTTTCGGACTGATCCTTCTCTATGAAGCCCACCTACATGCTCGCCTGAGGTGCGTAGTAAACCTGACAGACGAAGTGCGTTTTGTCTCCGACACTGAGGAGATTACCAGAGTAGACGAGCTGTTTGAAGTTTCGTTAGCACCCAACAAAACGGTAGTGACGGAGGGAGGCAAGTACAATCTGACTTGCTCCATCAGCAATGATAGAGGACTTGATAAAATACAGTGGTATAGAAAAGATGAATTACAAGGGGACCTCGGGCATGTTAATCTAGAGGGGGACCGTAAGACAGAGGATCTGATCACGTATCACAACACGACCAGTCCACCACAGCAAGTTATCGTCATGGGAACCA
This sequence comes from Mnemiopsis leidyi, assembly GCA_000226015.1. Lineage (NCBI taxonomy): Eukaryota > Metazoa > Ctenophora > Tentaculata > Lobata > Bolinopsidae > Mnemiopsis > Mnemiopsis leidyi. The sequence goes on along the minus strand of JH152910.1, from coordinate 29,827 downwards.
AGGTCGAGGACGGGTTTAAAGGAGAGATATACATTTACAAGTGCAGAACAACCTACACACGACATAATAATCAGCCCTGGGCGGAGGCAAAGGTTACAATTGTGGTAAGAAGTTTTCCTTATCGTGATCGTATTTTGTACATACGCATTTTGTTAAAAATTTTTTGAATATTATCAAACCTTATTTATATTTTATAGCTTTCTAGACACTCCTGATCACGTATAACGCGTAATACCTGCGACGGAAGCTCAGTAGGTAGAGGTGGTAGGTTGAAGCCCCATCTGTCGCCTATCTATTCTAGTTATCTATCTCCGATATATAAATATTCGTAGACAGTATGAATAAATCTAAAAATGCCATTAAAACAATAATCGCTCCTGCTTTGTTTGGTTTCACGCGGACGCTTTAGATTTCCACCTCTCTTTTAGACTAGATACCGCTATGAATTTGTAGTTATCGTAAATTAAGTACTGTGATGAAGGATAAAATTCACTACGAAGTTGCAATAATTGGAAACTAGATACCGCTAAGAAGCAACGGATACGGGCTAACTAAGAGACAAACTAAAAACTATAGCGTGCCAATACCTCTATATGCGTGATATATCTTTTTATGTGTAATTCCCCAATTCAGCCGGTGGACAGAAAGTTGGGGACGGCACTGAAAATATTAGGAGGAATGGGCCTAACACTGGCAGTATTTCTACTTGCGGGTAGACGTGTACAAATACAGCGTAGACGAACTAGTCTAGTTAGGGTGAGTATACAAATAACAACCTGACATGGGTAATCATGTTCTGATAAAATCAAAACAACATTTCATCAGAACCTGTTCGTTGTCACCCAGCAGAATGTTCTGCATTGCACAGTCTCAGTTTTCGATAGTTTACCTTATTTTTCATTAAGGTATAGTCATTGCGTAGAGTTCCAAAATCTCTCTATTCCTTATTAAGTTCGAATAAGTTGTTAAATACAAATCTGAATGATCATACTTTTATTACTGGGCTACGACATTTCATCAAATTGCTATTCTTTGGCAGATACCTCCAACGAAAACAGTATACCAGATGATATTTTAGTTTGTCACGATTTGACAATATTTTTACAGCTGAATAATTTTCGGAGCTGCCTGGGCGGGGGATTGGTATCCCCTAAATTAACGATATTAATGATCGAACCACAAAGAGAGACATACTAAGAGAGAGATTTTTAGGGAAAGAGATATTTAACAAGTGCAGAACTACGCACAGACGTCATAACTATCAGCCTTGGGCGGGGGCAACGGTTAAAATCGTGGTAAGGTAGAATTTGTTCCCTTAATCATTTTATGTAAATTATGCTATGAACATTGCATGCTCGTAGAATAATTCAAATACATCAAAAAAGCATCGCACGAAACACGTAGATTTATTTTAATTCTTATATATTTTAGATAATTTTAAATCTAAATAGTGCCAATGCCTTAATATTCATGATAATATGTGACAAAGTTCGGGCGGCTTAGTGAAAGTGGTTGTCAATAACTTGTCCCCTCTTTGTACTATCACAGTTAAAGAGTGTCTGTACGTTTCCCTTAGTCTCTCAGTCTATGGCAGACTGATTAGCAGAGCTGCTAAAAGAGTCTCCCTACTCATCCCTGTAGTACTATATACACTGCAAAAACAGGCGAAATCCGGGAGAAACCAATCCAACATTTAGTCAGTTAAAGTTCTTATCTTCGTTCTAGAAAAAGCTGTACGTTAGTTGGAAGAGATGAATTCTGCCGGCTAAGCTAGCAATATCACATAATCAAGGGGAAACTAGGGAATGACTAACAGGAATTTCCAAAGCTAGTAACCGTCATATACCATGGGAGAACCCTTTGTAAATTTTATGATCTTGCCAGTCTAAGACAAAATGGCGACATTTCAAAAAAGACTGGTCAGACAGTTTCTTCAGAATACTCAGCTCCATTAACTAGAATAATTTGTAACTCTTGTACGACTCCCATCTTCTCCGTCATCCGTTTCCCCTTGTAGATTCTGTTCCTGATATTACACGCACAGCTGGAGTTCAACAGATGATGTCTTGCAGTGTTGAACCCTTCAGTGAGTAGATTGGGAACAGTTCCCACATCTCAATGTCTGCCTGGGTGCTTCTATATAGATCTGTAGTTACCTAGTACGTGTACATTTCTATTGTGATTCCGCTTTGTCATCCGAGTAATCAGCTACTTTCTTGCTTTTTCTTCGTGTCCATTACACTTAAGCACTAATAGAGTATAATAACGTGATGAATCGCATGTTGCATGGTTTTTCCAAAAACAATGAAATTAGATTGCTCCAAATTACAACAAGACGCACTATTTTGATTCAAGATAAAACTTTATGTGGAGTTATTGATCTGTTGTTTGATACCCTTAAAACATCATAAGTATTTGATGGATATTGGATTACGGTACGAAATGTAATTTAACTTAATAAATGCATAAACTAGCAGGCTGATATGGTATATTGGAAGTTGGCATGTTTTATCATTATGGCACTTCCTGCCTCATCAGCTTCAAGATTTCAGTCTCCGGTCCATCAGACGTTGCAGAAAGAAGTCAGCAGAGCGTCACATACAAAAACCATTTCAGAAGGGTCACCCAATGTTACACCTCCAGCACCTGTAAACTTTTTTAAACCAGGAACCGAAAAAGAAAAGACACGGAGATGGTCTCTAGATCACATCAGCAATAAGTCCACTGATCTGGTGCTAAACAAAAGGTCTACAGATAATAGTATACTGAAGATGACAGAAGAGGACTGTAAGGATGAAAGCACATTCGGATCACTAAATGGGACATATGAAGTGTACAAGATGGTGCAACCTACAGGAGTGGACTGGGACGAAGGGGAGAACGTGACGTTTGGCTGCAGAGTGTCTTACAACACACCCTGGGCCTGCAATCATCTCTTACAAGCTACAGTCAAGAACATGTTTCTGGTGGTTAACGGTGTGGTACAGACCGAGGGAGACACTCTGACGACCAGCTACGATCCCGATAAAGGTGGAGATGCCTACATTTTCTTTCACCTGATACTGCACTATGAGTCTCATCATCAGTCCTCTCTGACGTGCAGCAACCAGATCTCTGAAACAGCTACTCTGGTGTCAGAGGTTGAGACGGTGATGAAGGTAGACGAGCTGTACGAAGTGAAGATCACCCCACTCTCCACCTCCATAAAGGTGGGAAATAGTTTCACGCTAACTTGCCACACTGAAACACACCGAGCATTGCCCCACATACGCTGGAGTAGAAGGTTAGATGAAGGTGCTGAAAGGGAGATCGTTTGTGGGGAGAACAATCGTAATGCAGAGTTCACTTGTGTCAACTCAACCGACCCCCCACTCTCCAAGCTTATTGTCAGGACCATAGAAACGGAGGATTTCGTTGGACAAAAGTACTCATACTTTTGCCGGGCCATGTCCATTCTTCATTCGAGCCAGCCTCATGCAGAGACGCGGGTCACTGTGCAAGCTATAGACCGGTTGTGGATTACAATACTGGGGTTGGCTGGCGGAGCGGTCGTTGGAAGCTCTCTTCTGGTGGCGGTTATTATCATAGTGGTGAGGTGGAGAAGCAGAAGACAGGTTGCAAAGGTAAGCATTGAGAAGCAGTAAGTAATGTAAACTGTAATGTTTAAATCTCTTGGATTAAGATCCTTTTCAACAAGAATTGAAAAAAGATGGAAAAAAATGGAAAATTTTTAAAACTTTGTGAATCTTAGTTTTCCCGATCCGGTATTTGGTACCTAAAATTAAATTATGGAAGTAAAACCCGACCGGATCGTGCAAGAATCAAACGAATACCGGACACTCGGACATGACCGTATATTCGGTTGGCTTTCAGTCAGTGCTTTCTAATGAAGAAAAAAGACAGAAAATGTAAGACATTTGCGGTGCACACCAATAGATACCCGGCTAGAAAAAAAAGGCGTTTTTCAAAAAACGCCGGCGTTTTTATCAAAAACGCCGCTCTTTTGTCGAGTTAATGCAGTGTTTTTTGAAAAACTCGACGTTTCCTCATGATTGGACTCCCTTTTTGCAAGCGCGCTCAAAAACACACGATTTCTGTGTGCCCGTTTATTAAAGTTGCAGAAACATCGGGTTTTTTGAAAAATACCGCGCTTTTTTGAAAAATACTGCACGTTTTTGAAAAATACCGCACGTTTTTTGAAAAACACTGTGTTAACTCGACAAAAGCACGGCGTTAACACCGGCGTTTTTTAAAACGCCGCGTTTTTTTCTAGCCGGGTAATCTCTTAGTACGGAATCTTTACACGAATATTCTCTGTAAATTGCACAATAGAATGTAGATCTTTGAAGAGAGCTTGGGTCACAAAATGGCTAACAATATGATATCAACTATGTTTTTTCTGCCTAAGCTTCTTTAGGTCAGGAAGTTAAGAAGTTTGAAAATAAGATGGCATTTATAAATTTGCCATATCGTATTCATCTAGCTATCTAGCAATGTCTCAAGTGCGGATAACGCAAATCTTAACTCTCATGAAGTCATAACAGATTTGATAGACAGGACACTTATAAAATTTATTGCACTGCCAAATGCCATATTTTTACCTTGGTACAACGGAAAGATCCCCTCTGATATTAAACCTGAATGTTTTTAAGTTTATATCACTTCCTCACTTCCAAATACCTCGCATAACTTTGCAAAAGTTATAATGACTTCCGACTAGCACATAGACGGACCAACACCTATATATAATATCTAATGTGATATAATGCCACTGACATTGCTCTATAGTAGATGAATGTTGGAATTTGACTGAGGTCAGTAAAGGTTACGAACAACCGAACGGAAATTCGACCGTTGAGTAGGTATCTATTGATATCGAGTAACTTGTAACCATATTAATATCTGTTATAACACAGTATCATAAAAGTCTCCTTACAGCTCCAGACTCTTTTTCTCCCAGTAAGAGAGATATCTCCGTTTTATTCCCTTTCCTGTATCGGTAGCACAGGCTAGGCGGGTACTGTTTTTGATACCATCAGTTCATGTGATCAATGATCATGTCTCAACTTCTCAATCCTCGTTTTATCTTCGTTTTACTGAAGACAGTTTTCGTAGTTTAACAGTACTCTATCGTGATTTATTCGTTTACTAATGTAGCTATTTCGATTTTCATCGGTGCATTTCAGCTTGGTTTGTTCGTAATTTCTCCTTACTTCACCGTAACTATTAACAAATTAGGAGAGCTATCATTTGGATAAGTCAAATTGAAGAGGGATACTTTGCCAACTAAACATGGAGTAGTGAGCCCATATCAGAGTGACATGAAAACCCCAGTAATTCCCTTTATACTGCTCTGTCTTCCTGTCGTTGCCACGGAAACATATGACGAATATACCATCACACCTGAAACAAGTAAGGTAACTGTCGGATCCCGGTTCTCTCTGACCTGTGAAACCAACTCCAGTAGAGGATTAGAACTTCTTCAGTGGAGTGTGAGGAAGGACGATGAAGGACATAGAGTCTCTATACAACAGTCCGGAGGAGACCACACAGCAGGGTTTCTTTACAACATATCAAACTCTAGCAACACTGAGAATGATAGACACTCCTCTGTCCTCACAGCTGTGATTCTGGATGATGGGCAGCTGGAGAGGATGGTGGAATACACCTTCTACTGCTCGGATAACGTGTGGGACTGGATATCGGACGCTACAGTTACGGTCCACCCTGTTGACTACAGCTTGAGAGATGGGCTAGTGGGGACGGGAGTTGCAGTTCTGGTGTTGTTAATATCCCTGACTGGGTTCTACCTGTGGAGGAGGCGCAAACTTAGGGCTGCTTTAGCTCTGGTGAGTGTCGTGTTTCAGATTTGTATGTTTAAGCAGAATTTTATTTGCCAGTTGATATATGCATTGACATATCCTACATGATTAGGGTCCAAAAATCTAGTTCGTGAATTCCGGCAAATATTCAAAAATTAATACACTTATCAGTGAGTTGAGACAGAAACTGAATATGAAATGAATTCTGATTGGAAGGAATGATTTATCATATTAAGTTATCGTTCACAAAAAGTCAAAAACTTTGGGAATGTTTTCAGCATCGACTTCTTTTTCCATGTTGAATAGACAGACTTGTCTAAAGGTAAGGTTTGATTGATATTGTTAAAGCCTGAATGTTGGAGAATTTTTTCTCTGTTGAATAGACAGACTTGTCTAAAGGTAAGGTTTGAATAGACAGACTTGTCTAAAGGTAAGGTTTGATTGATATTGTTAAAGCCTGAATGTTGGAGAATTTGATTCCAAAAAAAAGTGTGACACAAATCAACGTCACAAAGAGGACCTCCTAAAAGGAAAAGTATCACTAACTGTTAGTTACAATCACTGAGCTTTTTTCTAATTTTGGTAAATTTTCGGGGAGAAATTCGGTTTTGAGTAGAAATATTTCTGCCTGTAATACAACGGGCTTTTTAGTTACCAAGAATTTTCTCACCACTCAAATTGTACAGTGGTGGACTTTTATCCTCGAATATGTACCAGGTTGCATTTAATCAGTTTCGTGTTTGTAGAGTGTAGACCCTCGAATGTATGCAAAAAATTTAATCAGTTTTTTATAGCCACACCAAATCGCTTATTAAGCGTTCCGGATTCCGTTTCTTCATAATTGCTATACCAGTGTAGCTATACAGTGAAGCTAATTTTGTCCTTTTGACTGTGTTCACTTCTCTGTATTCTTGTTTTGGTTCAAACTTTTAAAGTGGTTTGATTCTGAACTTAGTAAAACTTTAACACTCGAACATCAAATACTCCCCCTCTTTTGCTTATTGTTATACTTCCCTCTAACCCAAGCTGTTGAAATTGCTCACACCATCATTGATGCGTGAGACATTTCAACAATTAGCATTATCTAAGACGAGTAGGACAATTAACAATTAGTGTCGATATCACATCAATATCTTTAACGTTTTGGATGCCTTTATAATTTTATGGTTCTATACCTAGATAATAACGGGGTTTCACATTCTGGTCTTGAATCTTGATATAGTTTGTAGTTCCAATAAGTAAACCTTGTCGGTTCAGATCAACAGAATCCCCTTAGATAGACAACAGGGTAGTCGCAGCTGTTTCTAAATTGTTTGTCACTCGGCTGTAAGAGATTTTCATGTGCACAGGGTACTGTTACGCAATCCTCGTTTAAATCAAACTACATATTTGAGTACTTGTACAATGTGTCCATTCCAATTAAATTATTCAAATCGACAAACAAACAACTATCGTGACTTACTGACTTTAAAGGGATCTTTCTGCAGCTTTTTATGAGTTGATGATTTTATAGTCCCGACTGATGCGACTGACAGCAAGAGAAAGACAAAAGATATTGTCATCACGGGTCGACTGATATAATATAAGTGTACAATTTAACAAACTTTTTCTTTGGAAAACCAGAATACTACAGAATGGTAAAATTGTACAGACTGTTGATAAGGGCGGGCCGTAGACAGCTATAACAGTCGGCAAATGACCAAATGTACTGTTAGATAATTTTTGTTGCAATGATTACCTATACACGCATACTCACTATTTTTTGTTTCTAGTAGGTATCCTTAGGCGGTATCCTTGGGAAGGCGATTTTTCAAAGTTTTTAAATCTCATTTATCGAAATTTATTGGACCTGCTTTAGTCCTGCTTTAGTTATCAGTGGTCAAGTACTCTAACATAAACCACCTGACAAAGATTGACATCAAATAATACATTTTGAAGGCCTAAGGGTCTAACGCCGACGACCGCTCTAGAGCGACACCTACCCAAAAACATAAGATTCTCTTCAGTTAGAAAGTGACCTTTCTAGGTAGATTATTTTTGCTTTAGACTAACGTCTGTCTATTACTCTACCGTCTATGATAGAGATATTGCGACGTCTCACTGTAACGTTAGATCAAATTTATTTTGTTTAAGATACCATTTATTTGAACGACGCTTTTCCTTTTAAAGTGAATAGGTCCTTATCGCTTGATCGGAATACCAATGATTCCTGAAGACGATTTAAAGAACAGTACTACAACTCTGCTGTGAACATGATAAGACGAGCTTTTTCGTTGTTTTTACTCTTTACACGGTATTCGGTCTTAGTGGCAGAAACATCAACAAACGAAAAGGAGACTCACCACTACACCATTACACCGAAGATAACACAGGTGAACGAAGGATCTTGGTTCTCTGTGACCTGTAAAACCAACTCCAGTAATGGCCTGAATCTTCTGCAATGGAGCGTGAGGAGAGGTGACGAGGAATACCGGAAGGCAATGGATTGGAACAGGAATGAAACCATTAAAGGACTGATATACAGCATCACAAACTCAACCCAACAATTGTTCTCGGTGCTGAACGCAACAACTGCTATTGAAGGACAATTGGATGCCAGGATAAAATACACCTTCTACTGTTCTGAGACTTGGGACATCTCTAGTCAGGCGGAAGCTACAGTTACGATCCACCCTGCTGACTACAGAGTGAGAGATGGGCTAGTCGGGGCGGGAATAGCAGTTCTGGTTTTGTCTATATCTCTATCTGTCTTCATCTTTTGGAGGAAACGCAAACTCAGGGCTGCTCTTGCTTTGGTAAGTGATTTTTGTCGATTTCCCTTTAGTTCAAATCATAGTTCATACTTTAATTTTTATGAGAAAAAGGACTGCTATAGTATAGTTACGTACATCTTCTAACAAGGAATACGTAGTGTTTAACTAAGTTAGTTATAACACTACGTATTCCTTGCTAAAAATTACAAAAAATCCCTTTTCTATACACCAGTTCATACTTTGACTTGCGATTTTCAAACTCAGTAAACGTGACTCATTCCGCGTAGACAAAATCAAATCCGTTTAAACAATACTTATATCTGAAAACTTGGCCCGAGGAGAGAGATAAGGGAGAAGAGAGGAGGGAAAGGATGAGGTGAGTGTCGGAGGGAGGATTAACCTGCCAGAGAACGGGTTTCCGGCTAGTCGACATAATTCACGCTCACTTGTAAGATGAAAAGACATGTAAGATGAAAAAGAATGACAAATTATTGGGACAACAGAAAACTATATTTGTTTCATATTATTTATTTATTCATACATATTTATTTATTGATACTTAACTGTTAACTCATTAATTGAAAAGTTCACTAGAATTGAATATCGACTTTCCCGAAAATTTCCGGTTCCAAAAACAAATTTTGAGAATTATTGTAAAGGCTACGTGCCATGTTGTTACATGCTAAGATGGGGCTAAACGGCAGATTCCTCATGTTTTGAAGGATGTTTTTACAGATTGGGATACTTCCTTCTTCGTAAAAAACACTCCTAACTAGTAAGGTCCAATGACGAAATGCACAACATCAGCGACTGTTCATTAATGAACTCTAAATACTCATGCGGTATTTCTATAGTCTTCTAATGGCCAGGGAAGCAAAATAAGAGTATAATGTTTATTCTGAAGAAGAACTCTCGGTTTAACCTCTAGTTTATCCTTAAGTCCACCAGACTCGTGGTGTTGTCTCCCTCCTAAAGGTTGACGGAAGATTTGCTAAAGTGTGATTTGTATTTTGAGAATATGAATATTTTTACCAAGCAGTACAGTGCCGACCAAAATAAAAAACAAAAGTCCTACATTTTTCACATTGGATGACTGAAAAAAAGCTTGATGAGCCCATACAAGAAGTATTGAATTTCAAATATTGTTATCACTTAAAACACCAAGCTTGCCAATGAGTAGATGGTCCGACGATCGTGGCAGTGCTGAATGAGGCACACTAATTGGCTCCATCGTTCCCAGTACCTGCATACCACCCTTTAGTCGGGATAAGTTTTCTTTAGTCATTGTGACTTATTAAGTCTTGCCGTCACTGATTCCTTGACTTTTTCTTAACTTCCTTTTTGTGTCATGAGCATTTTTGATGTTTCGTTAAGCTCTCATCGTTAAAAATTGCCAATATGTGGAATACAGTAAAATTTCAAGCCTGAGTTTCTGAATTAGCCTTTTAAGCCAGATGGTTTTATGTTGGCATTTTCATGAAATTTCTAACTTGGTATCTAAAGATTTCGCAAAATATTTTTTTTGCAACACGGAAATTTGTCAGTTCCGGAATTTTCAGTCCCGACGTTTTTAATCCGTATGGTCCGGGCTGATCATATATGAAGGTTTGCGTTTTACTGTAAGAAGCAATGAATTACCTAATAACGTGACCTTTTGACACAACTCGATAACAATCAAGCAACTTATTTTTATCTACCATCACTGATACATTGGCCATTCCTCGGGTATTAGGAATGCACGGGATAAAAAGACAGTCAGGTAGAGCAACCTACGTAATATTATTCGGCCTGATTTTGGGTGTGTCTGCAATCAACATCAATACAAGAACTACTGTATCCCGAAGCAGTTCTGCTTCATCAACACCGAGCACTGCATCTCTACTAAGAAAGACCACTTCTCTACCCCTACTGCATCTACTAAGAAAGACCACTTCTCTACCTCTACTGAATCTACTAACAAAGACCACTTCTCTACCTCTACGGAGCTAACTAAAAGTGAAGGTCCGAAAATAACGACCAATCCAACAGAGATGACAAAGACGAAGAATATCTCAGAGAGTAACGGCAGTGTTACCACATCAGCACAATCAGGGGTGAAGACAAGAGGGGTAACTTCAAAGCCAGCACCAACTGAAGAACATTCTACCACCTCCAGCTATGGTGCCTACTCATCAAGCACATCAGGCACAGTCGGTAACGTGTACTTCGACATCATAGAGTCCACAGCGGAAGAACTTCCAGAGGAAGAGTGTCAGAAGGTGGATGGTTCCCAGAATCTAGAGCTCGACAAGTCCTACAGAGTTTACAAAGTGAATCTGACACACGATGACAATAGTGAGGGAAGTAAACTGGAAGTTTCATGTGAGCTTCTGGATAGTTTTAGTGGAGAGAAATGTGATAGTTGGGTCATGTCTTCCCTTGGCAATCTGTCGGTTGAAGTCAACGGGGTGGTTCAAGATAAGCAGTTTAATCGGATTAACTCCACTGAAAATAACATTGTAAAATTTATTGGTACCCTTCACTACGAGTCCCATAATAAAGCGTTTCTCTCCTGTGTCCACCGGCTACACTCCGGAGCCAAACTAGTTTCGACAAACGCGACCATATACTCAGTGCACGAGCTGCATCAGTACTCAATCACTCCAGATAATCAGGGAGTAGAAGTTGATGTTGGTAAATGGTTTACATTGACCTGCCACACAGACTCCATCAGAGGTTTACATGGATTAAAGTGGGGTGTTACAAGTGAAGATCGAACTTTTACCTTGAATTCTTATGAGACAACCAAGGTCGGGTTGACATATCAGATTCAGGAAGTAGAGAAGGATTTATACTCGGTTCTTAACGTCTCCAAGGAGGAACTCGGAGAATCTGGTTTAGATGGAGACTACATCTTCTTCTGTACTGAAGGCTACACCCACCACTCAAATCAAACTGAAGCAAGGGTAAGAGTGAGGATACGAGACAGGAGGGATCACATCTGGCATCTTGCTGTCGGAGTTGGTATGTCTTCTCTTGTTCTTTTGGTGATCTTGGGTATCTCCTACCTACAGTGGAGAAATAGGCGACGAAAATGCCTTAGCGAGGTTAGTTTGTAGTTTAAGTAGTAACTTGTATCATGAAATTTGTCACGTAGAGGCACCTGATTGTTGTTAGCAGTAATTAACATGAGCAATACATGTGCATCATGCAGCACGCTCGTGAAGTGTGTATCATCCATATTATATAATCGTGCTGCTAAATTTAATTCACACTATAGGCCGATTAGCTCCGGCCGATAGCCAGCTAGTACCAGGCAAACAGCAGGCCGATAGCCAGCTAGTACCAGGCAAACAGCAGGCCAATAAACGGCCGATCTGGAGCTCATAAGGGACTGATATAGGCCGGCTATTGGCCATTTGTAGGCCTGGTATTTGCCTGATACGGGCCTGCTAACGGCTGGCTATAGGGCTGGTATTGGTCTGGTACCGGCCGGCTAATGGTCGGAACTAATCTCCCATTTCCCAAAGTTACTACTACTACTATTAACTAGGTAACTGGTAACATAGTCTAAACAATTTGGCACCCCACACACAAACATGTTTCCACAACAATAAGCACTAATTTTTTAAATTCAAACTCTAAAAATTTCATGCCGCTCCTTTTCATAACTTCTCTAATCTGTGGATTTAAAAGAGATACGAGCGTGATACCTCAGTACATATAATTTGGATAAAACAGCCAACAGGACGTAAAGTCACTGCCCACCGGCATTATTGTAATATATTGAACAGATTAATCGTTGTCCTCACCGAAGTGAAATGCGTAACAGGCCAAAAACGACCCTAAATGGCCCAAAAACGGTTGGTGAGTAGCCAGGGTATTTCCTAGACCAGTTGTGGTAGAGTCGGTGTAGGTATATAACTATGTAAGTAAGTCTATTTTCACTCCTGCACCACGAAGCTTGAGTAAAACCGGTTTATGCTTGTTTATATAACCTGAGTGTGGTGAAGGACGCGGCCCTGCCGCATCATTCGTTTGTAGTCGAATGTGTGCAATTTTAATTAGAGGATTAGGTGGTTATACTTCTCTCATTCTACCTTCGAAGTTCTCTTATCCTTTGTAACCACCTACCACTAAAAATTCAATACAGTGCTTTTTGTTCAAATTCTCCTGGTTTTCCCGTAAAGAGTCAGTACACTCAATATGAGACACCGTGAGCGTTTGACACAGTGTTCGTTTAGTAAAATAAAACAGTTTGGTGAAAATCCGAGCTCTCTAGCCCCTCCCCGCCCCGAGTTATGCCTATGGGCTGGTCTTAATATAGCAAGGTAGCGAGCTCGTGACGTCACTTATACTGTTCCGCCGGGACTTCTAGATTATAGCGAGAAGTATGCGTGTGAATGGTGTGAATCTTCTGTATTCAGTGTTTTGACTGTGTCTTGTCTATGTTTGTATCTTACATCTTGAAATACATCCGTAAACTATTTTTACGTAGAATTTTATTTTTTTAGATGAAAACAAATCTTAACTAGTATAATGTCGCTAGTTGTTTGAGGAAATACTATAATGATACATAACACATTCTAAAATTGGTTAATGTTAAGACATACGAGAGTTTTTCTTTGAGACAAGTTCTTCTTTTGAAGCAGCTGTTTGGCCATGGAATTTTACACAATAGATCAATTTTTCCAAACACTGAACACTCCTAATAAAAGAATAATCGCACCTATAAACAATACCAAGAGAAAGTGTTTTCCTCCCTATTAGAGTATTAGCTACTGCTTATGTTGTTTTACAACTTACAAGCTAAACAAGCTAAACACGGTGTCCTATTCTACGAATCTTCGCTCTCTCAATAAGACGGAGTCGGAAAAACGCGTTTACGAATTCTCTAAATTCGATATCACTGACAGGGAAAAGGTCTAACACCTCCCACCACCTAAAAACAATTAAAGAACCGTTAAAACGAGTTATCTCATTCCTATCTCACTGAAATAATGTACAGATACGAAGTAAACACATCCTAAGAGGTAAAATACACCTCAGGTCCTTAAAACGGGTAGTGAGTAGCCTGCGTATGTCCCAAGGTGGGGTAACCTCTCTTCAGACTATCAAAATTTCCTCGTGTTGTGTCATTTCTTAAGTATCAGGTTGAGTTGCACTTTATCTTTTGTCACGTACATGTACATTGCAGTATTGAGCTGTATGCAACACTAACGTTTTACTGTGTTAGCTTTCTGTACACGAATTTAACTTTGTAAAGTTACCAGAGTTCAAACAAATCGATAAAGTTGTTACATAAGTTAGCAACGCCATGCACCACATAACTAAATCGTGTTTGCTGCCGGGAAGAGTGGTGTTGGTTGCTTGCACCTTGCTTGTCGTACCGGTTCCAGCAGCTCAAAGGGTGCGGTTATACCCGATCCCTCCGACCTCATCCTCAACAACAGCAGAGACACTCAACACAGAAGTAAAGCGCGACAAAGTAGCAGATAACGGTTCATCAGGAGGTGCCATTAGAGATTCTTGGACACCATCAAGTACATCATTATCTTCATTCTCAAAATCTGATGTAAAGGAAAATGTCCGAGATCACGTCAACAAGGTAGCCAAGCGATCAGCTAACTCGCAAGAATTACCAGGGACTGCTTGTAAAAGTGATAATGGTGCCGATGAACTGGAAGCCGGACAATCTTACAATATATTTGACATCGATATTGATCCCAGTGGCTATGATGAGGGAGCTACATTTTCAGTGACTTGCAAGATTATGAGTAGGGAAGAGGCAAAGTGCAATAGTTGGCTCAAGGAAACAGTCCAAAATGTTTCTCTTGTGATAAATGGCGAAGTGCAGGAGGAGGAAAGTTTCAATAAAACGTATTTCTCTGACGGAAATTTTGTAAAATTCAGTGCAGCACTAAACTATGAATCTCACAACAAAGCTGTATTTTCGTGCCTTAAAGAGCTCAATTCGGGGGCGAAACTTGTATCTTTAGACAGAGAAATATCGAGAGTGGATGAACTGAACCAGTACACAATTACGCCTGAAAAAGCAGATGTGACTGTTGGAGAATATTTTGCCTTGACGTGCCAGACTGATTCCATAAGAGCATTGGATAGCCTTCGTTGGAAAGTGCAGCGAAACGACGATGGAAAATATTTAACGATGTATAAAGATGAAAGTGAGACTCTCGGACTGACTTATTCTATTCAGAACTCAGCAGAAAATCTATACTCAGTGGTAAACGTTACAAGGGAAAAGGAGGGGGCATTCAAGTCAAGAATTGACTACAACTTTACTTGTACTGAGGATTTCTTGAAACACTTGAGACAAAACGAGGGACGTGCCAGAGTCAGCATTCACCCAGTGGATCACGGAGTAAGAGACGCCCTGGTGGGGACAGGAGCAGCAGTTGTCGTTTTGTCTATATTCGTATCCGTCTTCATCTTTTGGAGGAGACGAAAACTCAGGGCTGCTCTTGCTGTGGTGAGTCACAATACTTTTATGGGTTTCGACGTAAGACAACTGTCTTCATAAAAACAAGTTCCATTTTATTACCGGATAACATAACTTACTAGACGCTAAGTAAGATATGAGAAAAGAGAGATTGAGGTTGATTATCATCAGCCATTCTGCTATCCTAAATCTGTAGACAATTAGACAATAGTGGTGGCTCACTACTCACTAGTCACTACAAGGGTGGCACTCTTTTATGTGGGAAGAATTTTCCACCACATAACACATGTTTTATTGTTTAATAGATCGATAATATAATTATGTAAGTATATTATGTAAGTAATATAATTATGTAAGTTATATATTAGCGATATTGCAGGTATTCTCTGGGATTGATATAAATAACTTGTCAAAGACCCAAATAACTTTCACTTGGCCGAAAGGCTTACAAAATTCATTTTATTAAACCACCTCAAGACTCATACGAACAGCTCCCCCCTCCCCCGCCCCTAGCGTGGCAGCTTCATGGGCTCATCTTATTATTATCCTCTAAGCTTTCAGCTTATTAATGCTACAATGGTAACCTAGAAGTGCGACCAGCAATTTTAATACCTTCATATTTCAATTATCAGGACATGCTTTACTGCAGTACTTCAAACGGTTTTTATTAAAATGTCCAACTTTCAGAGTATCCGGATGACAGAAACAAGAAATGCAATTATGCAGATTGCACGGACAACCTCGAATGAGGCAGAAGAGGAGCGGAGAGCAACAGACGCCTTCATGATGGCCATAGAGACTGTAAACGGCATCATGGATAGGGTAAGATATGTTTTTACTAATACTGAAAAAGCAGATAGAAGCGAATAGATTAAACGTTTGAAAACTTTATCCAGGGGTCAGCAGTCAAGCGTGTCTGTCATGATTATTTCTTTCCAGATTTCGAAAAAACATTCGGTGTGGAAAAAAGACAAATCAAAGATACAGATCAAAGCCCAGATAGGGGAAGGGAACTTTGGAGTTGTTCTCTTAGGCACTATGCCGAATGAGTTCGGCATCATCGAGACAGTTGCCATCAAGACCATAAAAGAACAAGGTTAAACTTACCTTCATACTAAAATTTTCTGAACTGTCTCTAAATGTTTCTGCTATTGTAATCAACAAATAAACTGTGGCTATTGTAAACAAATAGAATGAGTAACGCAGGAATAGAGAAGATTATTTTTTGAGGTCACAAATTTTCGTATCATGTGACCGTGATTGACCAAGTAGAAGTCAGGTACGACCAATCGATATCGAGAAACGCTGTCCTTAGAACTACATTTTTTGATAGTGATTGGGTTTATACCCAACTTAGTTAAATAACTTTATGTCTTTATTGTCTCTAACAGAGATTGATTCGCACCCTACACTGAAAATTTCCATCTTTGCAGGCATCGAGGTTTCAGCACTGCTAGATTTCGAGAAGGAGATGGAGGTCATGGCGACGTTGAAGCACAGGAACATCGTTAACCTTCTCGGTATCTGCACAGTCAGTCTTCCTTTCTACATCATTATGGAATATATGGAGCACGGTCAGCTCAACGATTATCTCACTAAATTTGCTCCATCTCGGGTAAGAACACTGATTTTGGTATGAACTAAAAACAGGCCATCCAATAATCTAATAATGAAACATCAATTGCAACAATCCCAACCATATTCGAAACATAAAAATTAATTCTCAATTTCATTTGAGCCTTGAATTACAATGCATAAAGAATCACGATTAGTACTTGAAAAGAGGATAATCTTAATTGTTTCCCAGGATTATCCCCTAGGAGGACTATCTGTTGGACAACTTGCGTGGATGTGTGAGCAGGTATTTTCTTACTTATAGCCATTCTACTATTCTTTGTTAATTTACCAAGTCGGTGCTTATTTAACTTTTTTTCTGTTGTGAATTGCAAAATAATCTCCATAATTCTATGACGTATCACATAGATTCCTGCTCTAGCAGAGCTATAATAAACACCAATCTCCTCCAGCCGTGTGACGCGCTGGAGTACTTGTCTGCAAACAACATGGTACACAGAGACGTCAGTGCCAGGAACTGTTTAGTTGGAACTAATCTACAGGTCAAACTGGCAGACTTTGGGCTGTCCAGGAACACCTCCGCTAATGATAAGAACTACTACAAGAAGGTATGTCGATACAAAGTTATAGTATGGAATAAAAATGCAAGCATAAAATGGGTTATCTAGGAAGGAAATCCTTACTAAACGATGATCGCTTATTTACCTTCAAATGAATAATATTGTATTTTCTACCCAGGAAGGGGGCATGGTTCCGATAAAATGGATGGCTCCAGAAGCTTTGACATTCGGTAGATACACGTCTGCTAACGATGTTTGGGCTTTTGGAATCCTAGCTTGGGAGGTGACTATTTCAACAATTTTAGATTTTTAACACGGCTACAGTGCTGTCCTACATTTTAAGATTACACACTTCAGAGAAAAATTCTTTTCTAGTTGACACTACCTCATAAAAAATATAATTTCACAAAAGACTATCTCATTCAGGTATTCTCTTTTGGTGCATTACCTTATCAACACTTGACAAACCAGCAAGTGATGGTCAACATCTGCAAAGGAGAGAGGCTTGACCGACCCCACCTTTGTCCAGAGGTAGATTTGGAATTAGAGGGGATGATTTTTATTTTCGTAGATCATTTTTTAACAAACCAAAATGTCCCTAATTGTATAAATCAAATTGAAAAATTCCAGTCGTGTCAAACATGTTTCTAAACATGTTTATAACTCTGATATTCATTCCTAAAGCCAATATATAAAACTGCCTGACACATGATCAACACTTCTGTAGGGTCTCTGGGAGGTATTGTTGAAGTGCTGGGCAGATAAACCGGATGAAAGGATCATGTTTACGGCAATACTGGCCTTCCTAAAGGAGTACTCCCAGGAGCCATCACCTGTACCAAATGGGGGTGGAGAAACCGAGTTTTCTATTCCTCATGCAAATACCACTGTGGCCTATTAAAGGTGTTAAACTGAAGTTTGCTGCAGTAATGGTAGCTCATTGGAGATCATAATAGACTTCAGAATAGACACTTAAATCAATTTAATGTTGCGTATAATTGATAATAAGTCAGAAAGCTTCACAGACTTTTCATTTATTATACTCGGTAGGTTTGTCGTTTGTGTTTGTTACGAAATGAGGGTGAGTCAAGTCATATTTATATGTTGGTAGCAAACTTGATAACAAGATGAATTACTATCAAGTTTATGAAAAATAACTGTTAACGAGTTAACGGTATTGCTTAGACTTAGAAACAGATGTTATTTAATCTTTAATAGTCAGAAATTATGATGAAAAATCAATTATTAACCTCCAAACTGCTAGATTTTAACCTGAGTATGTTGTTCCATCCGTGAGAAACGGCGTAACAAAGCGCCCGTTTGTTGTATCTGTCCGTGTGTGTGGGGTCGCATCCCTGTTTTAGCAGGTAGTACACCTGCGTTTGTATTGTTTTTTAAACATCCCGACAGTGATTTGCTTTTAATTTTTGTTGTATTTTAAATACTATTTACTATCATTGAAGTAAGCTTGTTTGAGACAGTCAAAAATGACTGACGAGTATGCATCCAGAGGGTGTGCTTATTTTGATATTGTTTTAAATTGTTTTGTAATCTTTCTTATAATTTTGAATCGGTCAGCTATAGTGTTTTGTGTCGTGAATTTCAAATTAATAACTCGATATTCCATTCATCAATGAATAATAATTGATGGTATTTAGATACCATCAATACCATTAACTAATAGTCATTGATGGTATTAACTATTGAGATACCCCTCCAAAGAGAGATCAACTTCTCAACGCTTTAGCATCACAATCACTAATTTACATTACAGCATCACAATCAGTTAGAAAACGGCAGGCTTACAGTTTGAGGATGGTCTCCAATGACAGCCCAGGTGAGAGGTGTCCTATCGACTCGGGAATCGCCGATATTCTTGTTTTCCTTCGTCAACAATTCCGCAACAAGCTCTGTTCTACCTGAGATAGATTATGTCAATCTATTACTTAATGCTTTTAGTTTGGTTTTTAAAACAATGTCTACTCCCTAGCGTTATTTGTAAAAAAGTTATTATATTAATTCTCTAGTAAGTTTTTTTTCTCCATAAAACGTAGCATTGACCTTTTTTAATGACCTTCATCTTGATATGAATTCAGATAAGCGACTTGGGAAGGATTTTCCCACTCAACGAACGAAAAATTAGGAAATTCAAGGCTGTGGTATGCCAGATTATAGACACCATATTTAGCGATCGCATTGTTTTAATGCTGGAACAGGGTTGAACATTCTCAGAACATTTTCCTTCTTACTTGTCTTCTCTAAGCACATGGCTGACCAAGTCATTGAGAAATTCCTCTTCATATGGTTTAAATACACTATACAACACAAGATTATGCCATACAAAAATTAAGATCATGCTGTATCAGTATGGATGTGATTTCTCTCATTGCAGAATTTTGTGGTTAAGAGTTCTTTGTCGTCTTTGGGGATTGTAGATACAAACTCAGATTGATACCTAAATTAAATTAAGAATTTTCATTTAGGTTAAACTAATATTAACCCTTATGTTTATATGCTATTTAGGGACCATGTCTGGCGAACGCCAATATCATGATATTGAAGATAACAAATCTGTGAAGCTTGTTTTACCAGTAACTTGCACAGCACTTGCTATCGTCGGAACACTGGCTAATGGCACATCTCTAGTGTATTTCATAAAAAAGAAAGATAAAACTATTGGAGATAAACTTCTAATGCTGCTAAATCTATTAGACCTTCTCCTTTGTATAATCGCCACAGTACTGACTGTCGGCTGGTCCTATTATTTGCATACAGGTCAAGATGTCATTTTTTATATAATAGTAGCCATGATGGTACTTTACATTCTCCTGATTGATGGAACAGCCTTCGTCACGTGTGTGATCAGTGTAACTCGTGGAATCCTCATTGCTTTCCCTTTTTATCAGATTCGAGGTAAATTGCTAGCGATAATTGGAATCATAGCTTTCATCATAATAGAATCTATCCAACTTGCACTTGTTTTATTTGCTTGGTACAATGGGGTGGGTCCTATGACAAATGCTAGAATGTTGGTATCGCTATTGGTCATACTTACGATTCTGTGTGCAACATTAATATCTGTTTACAAGTTGATAAGGAAGGAAACACTCGAAGGAGCAACAGAAAGTGTGAGAATAAACAACAGAAAAGCGACATTGACTGCAATTATTCTTTCAACATTGTTCTTTATATTAAATTCAATTTTTCTTGGTGTAACGATGAACTTTTTTGTGGACCAGGATTCTGTAGACTTTGATTCACATGTTCAGTCCATGACGTTTTTTGGTTTTTTCTTGGCAATCCCCCTCAATTCGTGCTTCAATCCAATAGTTTATTTTACTCGAATAAGTGACATGAGGCAATTTTTCAAACAGTCCATTAGAAAAATTCGCTAAAGGATTTTATTTATAACTTCTTTGTCTGTCTAGAAGGATATGGGAGTTTTTTTCCGCTGCTTCATGACTAAGTGTTTTAGTAATTTTCATAACCTGACTTTATTTTTCTAAATCCTCAGCAGCAAGCTTTTGATGATTTTTGAAGATGTAGCTTGATGTGTTCCAATACTTTGCGATTTTAGTAAACATGGGTTTTAAAAAATAAATGAACTGTGTTCCATATGGGTGAATATTCTTTGCAAAGAAATTGAAAATTCTAAAAATCATAAGATTTCATCGATTCAAGGGTTGTATCAATTTAAACATACAAATAAACCATCAAACAACCTTGATTAAAATTCAAAATTGCCAGTGCGACAAGCATTACAATTTTGCAATAATCTACTAACATAACAATTAATGTGCCATACTTTATACCACACTCCACAGTCCACATCGACCGGTCCAATAGTTAAAAAGTTTAAATAACATCCTGGATAGGCGATGAGAACAAAACCCAGGAGCATGCTTAGCTGAATATAAGATATTTTAGCTCTAAGCTTCAGACGCACTTATCGTCTGTACACAACAAACTGTGGTAACACCACTGTAGTCCACATACCAGGTGTCAGTAGGATAAAAATCAGTGGGTTAACAACCGACAAAACGACGGGGAAGATAACAGTCCGAGTAAAGGTAACTATCTTAACATACTTGTCAGCATGTCGTTTGACAGATATCCCAGAAATTACACAAAGAAGAAGACCGTTCAGAACGCTCACTAAGTTGGTGAGAAGTATTTTCTGACTGCTCCGTCTCCCTGCAGCTCTAGATCTCTCAGCTAGAGCATGTCGACTTGTCTGTCTGATTAGGCTCCTGACGGTAAACATGGAGGTAGCTACTGAGATTGTCTGTGCTAGGAGACTAGGCAGGAAGATGATAAGTGCAGAGTACCCGGGGTTGGGACTGAAGTCTAAGTTCATCATGTTCAAAATGTGGGAGGCGTAAAAAGAACTGTCGGCAAAACACACCCAGGAAATGAGAGGCGTTATGTACCCTGCATATAACGCAAAGGAGAGAAACACGTAGTTTCTTTTGAGAGGACGGAATGGAAACTTGATCTGAAGAAATCTGCAGATAGCCATGACAGCTATAACCAAGTTTGGAGACACGATTCCTAACCACTTAACAAGACCTATCAGTCTAGTTCGAACACTGGCATTATAGTCCATCTGGCAAAGAAATAAACTGGCGTTATCAGCAGAGATTTCTGTCCAGCATTTAGGTTCCCCAGCTGCTCCAATACTGATACACGAATCAAGTGACACCAACAGAGCAGCTAAAATATCAAGCATTGTAACCAGTCTGAACAAGAGAACGGGTACCGAGAAAATCTTCCTCCAGTTGTAGAGGAAGACCTGACTGTTGAGAAAGCTGGAGAGAAGACAAAGGAGGGAGAGGAGGAGTACTATCAGGAGATCGGGGTGGGAGGTCCCTCCTTCACTGAATAGGGGCATGGTAACTTCTGGAACCTATTGGCACATGCTGGGCACGTAGGGAAGGTTGTCAGTGTGTGTTTTGTTACATAGTACGGATAATAAAATAAATGTTAGGCTGACTTACATGATTTTTACAGAGACGAGAGCAAACTTTTACACATAAAGCACAGCGAAAAAAGTATATTACAATAAACCTTATCATCGGAGACAAGTAGATAACCATCTACAAAACAAGTATTCTGTTTTGCGAATAACTGTGTAGCAAATAACTACTATGTTATAGGAAGGACAATGGAATCCATTTACTTACTACCTCGCCGTAAGTTTAATACATCAACAAAAAAATCAACAAACGGAACGGAGCACGCTATAGAACTAGTTAAGGACGATAATGTTTGACTGCTAATATACATTAATATGATGGTCGTATAGACCTTCAAGGCAAGTGTTTCAGTTCAGGTATTCACAAATTATTGGATTAACGTCAATTATACGAAATAATTAGTCTGGAATTATAATAACATTCTGTACGTTTGAAAATGATGATTCTCGTAAGTACTTTTGCCGCTTAGAAAACATAGTAGTAAAGTAAATGACAATTTACAAGCTTTACGTAGCACAGATAATGAATTTAAATTCGTAGATCAAATTTGACAGAAATCGTTTTTGTTGCTCCACACAATTCATGGTAAGTCAGTATCTGTTTTCGCTTTACAATTTTATAGCGAAAAAACAGCAAAATAAGGGAAATAAATTTGTGCCAAAGTTTTTTCCTACTGACTCACGTAATGATTACAACAACCAACCCAATTCAGCTGAGAAAAGTATGAAAGTGAACACGAGTTTATTAAGTTGTATCGCTCTGGTAATAAGAAGCCGACTAAGCAAACAGGTGTTCATTACTCAAATATATCCACAGCACTGAATTTAACAAATCATTTCTTGCTATATCATAAGGTAATAACTCAGCCGGTTACAACTGATGACTACAGACCATTGGCCCATCGGACTATGAGGGCATCTAGCCAGACGTTGAAGCTTTAAACAATAGATAGGATAACATTTTACTCTGCTGTGAGACAACTAGCTTCAGAAATTTTTGAGTCGGCTAGTAATCTGAACCAGCAATGTCTAATTTTCCCGGATGCCTGGAGGGTCTTATAAAATGAAACTACACCACTCATATCTTTATATTATTCAAGGTAAGTGAAAAGCATATTTTGAGGGAGTTATGTAAAAAATTAGGTTTAATCGGTATGTGACTATGTGTTAGGCTAGACATATTTGCTTACGTGGGTACTAGCTAACTCAGAAAAGCCGTCAAGCAGAAATAATTTACCCGATTTCTTCTTCGAATGATTTAAACGAATTCGAATTGTAGATTGAAAAACTTATATATCTTCAATGTTGTTGCTGCTATAGTTTTTCTAAACAAAAAAGTACAAATACTCTGCAGTCTATACAAGTACACTCAACTAACCCATCAAAGCTGCAAGGTGTAAAATTAACAGTCCATCTTTCTCTATCTCTTCTTCTCCTGCGAGCATTATGTTTTATAATTGAGTTTTGGACGTTTGACATGATGAACTGCGGAAGAATGCTGCTGAAAGATAAAACTCGAGG
The DNA here is from genome assembly GCA_000226015.1 of Mnemiopsis leidyi. NCBI lineage: Eukaryota > Metazoa > Ctenophora > Tentaculata > Lobata > Bolinopsidae > Mnemiopsis > Mnemiopsis leidyi. The sequence goes on along the minus strand of JH152910.1, from coordinate 6,182 downwards.
GTAGCTGATATTTACTAGATACTTAAGGAAAGCAATGCTCAGATAGAGTGTGATCAGAACTCTCAGATCTTACCAGTGCTATGCTGTCTCTACCACTTCAGTGCTTTGAACTGCTACAAGTGTGATGCTAACTGCTGTTTATTGGATTTTGGGAGTGATTCCTGTGTGTGGCAGGTATTCTAATTATAAAGTATTAGTTTCTTTTAAC
>JH152909.1:66222-79541 GCA_000226015.1 Mnemiopsis leidyi | reverse complement strand
CACTGCACGCGCGCGCGTAGTACTAACGAATTACGAAATTAAGGAAAAGAGCCCCGCATTAAAATTTGAATTACAAGTTTTATCGGTCAATTGCGCGTGATGGGCATTACTCGCGTTGGATAAAGTCACGCTCGTTTGAGATCAGGTGACGCTTGGCATAAACCACGTGAATGGTTGCTCGTTAACGGATTGGCGTACACTAGCTAGGTGAAGGGTCGACACGTCATCTTTTGGGCTAGCCTCCGCCCACCCCTCACGTACACAGCACACTTAGATTCGTGTGTACAGTGTACTGTTTATAGTTGTAACTTGTAGTCGTGTCATGGTCTGTACTCTGTAGACTGTACGCACTACGCTGTCGAAACTCGAAGCGTGTGTTCACTGACGAGTGACATCGTGGCGTCCGGACTCCGGCATGTACACTGTACGATGTTTTTAGTCGGCTGTTGGAACATTGCATTTTGCAATTTGCAATTTATTAGTTTTATTCAAGTTTCAAGTTTCAACTCATCTTAATTGTCGAATTTCGTCACCGGTCACTCGTCAGTCTGATTTCCGAATCTTGATTCTTGAACCTTCTAAGTTCTATCTACGAACTACGAACTTCCTCGTTTTTACTTCTCATTATCTTCAGCTTAATTCTAATTTCTAATTTTGAGGGCTACCAACCTACGCCCTCGCCCTCCGGGCTCCGGCCTCGACTTTCTCTTTTTCATCTTTCGGCCTATGCTTTAGCCCTTGAGCTTGACAGTTGACTCTAATAAGTGAAGCTCAACCATAGTGAACTATAACTCATCCATGATCCATTTCAATAAAAATGTTCCGTAATGGAAGAATGGGTGATTGATTATAATCTACTACAGTGAACATGAAGCGGAAAGAGTCTGGTGCCGCTTATCGCAAGAAAAGGAAGAAGGAGGATGAATTCATAAAAAGCTATCCGAAGATCACCACTTTTACACGTACTGAATCGGGAGAACCAGCGTTTCCTACTGCTTCAACAGCTAGAGTGGCACACGAAGTTTACTGGCGGGAAGAGAGCAACGAGGAGGAAGTGGTAGACGTCGTTACTGACGTGGTGGGCGGTACTGATACCGAAGAAGAGCACTTGGAGTTTGTCATGTTCGAATCTGACGAGGAAACAGGTGAGAAAATTGACTTTTATATACTTTGAGTAGCCATGTGTTGTGATTCTCAAATTGTATAAGTCGGAAATCGTTTATGACTGCTGGTAGGTAATAAAATGTTACGTTGTTCCAAAAAAGTAGTATTGTCTCGGGAACAACAAATACATTTGTTTGTAATACTGACTGAGGCTAAATTATAGACAATTATGTATTTAACGGCACAATATAAGATTACAGATAATTATAGCTAAATTTAACTGTCATAACCTCATTGGATAAATATCTCCTTACTTTTTATTGCTGTTTACGACTTTCGTGTTGACCATGAAATCTGTGTCAGGTAAAGCAGAGAACGAATTTGACTCTGTCCTTGAAGGTACAGCTGCTCTATCTCTTGAACCCCTTGAAGTAAACTGGCCTAGTGACAAAGAACTTTATAAAGACAAAGAATTTCTGAGCCTCGCTGAAAAGAGAGCGATACTTGAAATCGGACCCTGTCAGTCTCCAACTCTAGGAAACTATTATGTCAGTAAGCAGCAAAATGGCGTTGAACTAAAGCGGAATTGGCTTTGCTATTCGCCTCGCGGTAAGTACGCTTATTGTGAGACGTGCTGGCTTTTCAGTGACAAAAGCAAGACGCCTTGGGCTGATAAAGTGATCATCAGCAAGAAAGACGGACTCTCCAAGAGGATGAAAACTCACGAAGCCTCGGTTATTCATGCAGAAGCTCATAAGAACCGCCTTCAGTTTGTCGGAAGACCAATCGATAAAGAAGAGCTGAAACTGATAGAGGAAAAAGAGAAAAAATGGAGTTTGGTGATGGAGAGAGTTATCGCTATTATCATATCTGCAGCGACCATGAACATTGCCCTGAGAGGACACCGGGAAACAGTCAGAGACGGGACGTGCGAGGGGTCAAATTTTCTAGAGATAGTAAATCTCATTTCCAAATTTGACGACCTCCTAGGGCAAGTCATCTCTACACCAAAAGGAAAGACAAAGTACTTGAGCCCGGCTATACAGAATGAAGTCATATCCCTGATCGCAGATGAGACAAAGAGCTCATTGGTTTCACAGATTCAGAAGAGTCCATACTTTTCGATCATCCTTGATTCAACAGTGGATATAGCAAAGGTCAGTATTTTACTCTACAATTTAGCTGTTTAAGTTAGTCGGTTTTGCAAATATTTTCATTTCAATTTCTAACTAAACGGTCTCACTGATTTTTATTTTTGGTTAATCGTAGGTATATTTGTCAAAATATCCCTCAAATCTTTGACATGAGGGATACCGGATATTCCAATTGCAACGAAGCTCTCATGACAAGCATGATTTCGAATTTTTTCAGTTACTTCAAGATATCTATATTCTATTCGCAGGTTGACCAGCTAAGCCTGATCGTTCGGTGGATCAAGGTGTCTACTAAAGACAAGGTGAAGATAGAGGTCAAGGAAACTTTCTTTGGTTTCATCTCGATGTCCTCCGGTAAAGCTGAGGATATAGCGAATCTTGCGATTCTAACACTTGAAAACTTTGGTATCACGCTGGAAAAACTGAGAGGACAAGTGAGTTTAATTTTGAATACTGGCACAGCACCTGTCTTTCATTAAGCAATAACTTCTTAACTTGATTTCATATGTGTTCAGTGTTCTTGTGAATTTACTGTTTACAGTTCTGTTTCATGTGAGATATGAAGGATGGTTTATCCTAAGCATTCGAATTCTTCAGGGATTTGATGGAGCTAGCGTCATGTCAGGCATATATGGTGGAGTACAAGCTATTATTAGAGGAAGGACAACTAACCCTGTACCCTTCGTTCACTGCTCGACCCACAATCTGTGTCTTGTCATCAAAGATGTGGTAGTAGCTACCAACCACACCAGTGATTTTTTTGATTGTCTCGGCCAGGTTAGTGGGTGACATGATTTTACCTTTTTCTCTTATTTCTAATACCTACCCTAATCAATGATTTGACCCCAGAGTCAATCAAAAAGGCTGAACTGGCTTTTGGTCTCAGAGACTCTGCAATTACTGTTGTTTTTATGTGCCCTTTTCCTCACTATATAGTCACCAAGTTGTTTCATGAGGTTATCAATTAATCTTTATTCTTTACCTTTCAGATCTTCTCCTTCGTTGGCTCCAGCGCATCGCGTTGGGAGGAGCTTAAGATGAACACTCCCGGACTTGACTTGAAAAAACTTTGCCCGACTCGGTGGTCTTCTCGCCACGAGAGCGTCCGGGCAGTCAAAAATCGGCAGCCCAACATCATCAGGCTGCTGACCAAGCTCTCCCTAACGAAGCAGACTGGAGCTGCCGGCCTTCTCAGCAGGGTGAAAACCTTCGAGTTCACTCTTACCTTGGTGTTCTGGGAAAAGCTGCTTGATAAAGCTCAGTCGGTTACGAACATGCTGCAGACGAAGAACATCGACCTTGCAGCTGTTACATCCGCACTAAGCAGCTTCATGAGACACCTGACCACGATGGAGTCGAACTGGGACACTTTATTGGTGGACGCCCAAAACCAAGCAGTATACGCTGGAGCAGACACATCATTCCGGCTTACAATGGTGAGGAACTTGTACAGGTACTCTGGTCAGTTCCGTGGAAAGAACCTTTCTGAGGTGTCAAAGGAGGATTTGTTTAAAGTACAAATATTCCTCCCCTCCTTAAAGACGTGCCGGCAGCAAGTGCAGCTACGTTTTGATGGACACAGCAGTATCGTGAGCAAGTTTTCTTGTATCCAACCTGCTCAAATTCTTTCTAGAAAAACGGAAGAACTTGAAGCAGCTGCTCATGAACTGGTGAAAGTTTACAAGAAAGACTTGACGCCAGCATTAGCTGATAATTTGGTAGACCTCAAGGAGGACTACGGGGATGTTTTGAGAGATTTAAATGTTACGAGTACCCTGGACTTGATCAACTTTATCTTTGAGAAGGACCTCCCATTGTTATATCCGCAGTTGGTAACAGCGTTGATGCTATTCATAGCTATACCTGTCACTGTTGCCTCTGCGGAGCGGTCCTTCTCAAAGCTAAAGTTAATCAAGACTTACCTAAGATCCACCATGTCTCAAGATAGAGTTAGTGACCTAGCTCTTATCTCTATTGAGAATGACGAGGTGCAGAAACTGGATAGATCGAAATTAGTAAGAAAATTTGCGACTGCTAAAGCCGGAAGAACTAAGCGCTTCCAGTGATTTTATTGCCATTTTAATGTTAAGTTGACCAATGATTTGTGTACTTTTGCGATATAAAATTTTCTACATGAATCTTTAATTTTTATCACGTTTTAGTGATATACTGATAACTTATATCTTACTGACTGCTGAAACCAGTTTTTTAAACTTTCAGAGTTTTAGTTCAAACTTCAAAGATCGTCCGTTTAAATTTTCATTCATCATGATTTCTGTAAATATTGCCCTTTAAATTTATCTTGTTGACATTGTACTCATTATGACTGACCGACCTTGAGTGTCATGTTCATTTTACTTGCTTACTCTTGTAATGGTGACTTTTATTTGTTTGTTGGTTTCGGCCCTAACCACAACCTGACTTTCTGGAATCTGGGGTCTGGACTCTGGCGGTGCCCGCGGTGGACGTGAATTTCCTGTAATAATAAGTAATTTCCCGTTTTAACATTTAAAGCTCACTCTTCACAGTTCATAATACTAATTACTATTATTGGAGCTCAGTGCTCACATCCTATTAGGGTGATCCAAAGCAACAACTTGAATTGGAGTTAGAACCGGGCCACCGGGCACCGCGCCCACACGAGGGACTGCTGAATGATGCTAATTACAAATTCCGTCACACCGCGCATCTTTTTAAATTGCGCGTCGCTAATTATTTGTAATAAAGAAAAAATAACATCGTTATCACTTTTTTGCGCAACTTCGAGCGCATGGTTTAACTTACAAATCAAGTTTAATTAGAATTTTAGAAGCCGACAGTTACAAGAGTCAAGACGACTATTTTTAACGTTTGTACGATTAACTTTACAGTTTTGGGCGTGTGAGGGCGGCGAAATCTTGAACAAGGGCGGCATTTTGCCGCCCCCCTAAGAGGGCGCCCCCCCGCTAGCGGGGTTAGCGGGGGCGGTCGCTACGCCACTGGCCTAATTGGAGCCTTTTTGTGTGGCATGATCAAAAGTGTGATCTGAACATTTACTATTGCTTGCTCTCTGCATTGCAACTGAGTGTTTCTGGTTCCAGCATCATACAACGGTGTTTAGTGACTTAAGTAAGGGAATTCAGCCTGATCCTTAGTTCCCCAATTACAGAAAAACAAGTATTTTTATTTACAGCATTTAAGATCAAAAAATATTGTATCTCATTTACAACCCTTCTTATATCTAAAAGAGTGACGCGCGGACATCTCACACCATGACGCGCGGCACGCACATATGTCCCTAGCGCAAGATTTGCTGAACCAGTACAGCCCACATGCGTACACGCGTGTGCCACATCGGTTCAACTAATGGCGGACGCAGGCGCACGCGCGGCACAGCATGAGGCCGCTCTTTGAATTGTCTTTTACGTAATGTTTTAGGCATCAAAATTAAATTTATTAACACATTATTTTCTCAAGTTTACAATTTTCAACATTTTAATTGAGCATGATATTTTAAGAATATTCATATAATAAAGAGTTTCAAAACGTCAACACAACAAGTAAACAAATCGATACCTGCTCATCGGGGGACATTCGCAGAGACGGACACACCTAATCCAATAGTTACCTACGGGACACAGCCTCGTCTGAGCGGGCACCTGCCCCGCGAGCACAACAGCATATACCAAGTGCTTGCAGTGCAAGGGATAATGAGCTTCGTGTGCCACCGCCAGTGGCCGAAGAAAAAAATTAATAAATTCAAAATTTCTTTACTATGGTACTTGACTACGACTTAAGTTGGAGGCTCATGTTAAGACTTAAACTCCTAGTCATAATTCAATGCACGAGTTGGTCCCCAGATACTCTCGGCCGAAGCTGAGAATGAAGGCTGCTGAAGGATGAAAACATTATTCATTTTCATTCACCCTGTTGTACCTTCATCGCACTCAGGGAGATCCGGGAGATCGGGAAACCGAAGCAAACAGCAAACCAATACTGTCAATGTTTTAAGAACCTGTCAACTAGAGGTGGCAATCTTTGCGACCCCGAAGTTTCTTAACGGCAGGTGACGACACACAAATAGGCTAAATAGGCTAAAAATAGGATCTAAATAAACGAAAGTATATGAAAGTTTAGGACTTTATAACACCACAACCAATACTACTAAGTAGTATTTCATTTTAAGATTTAAAACCTCACACAACTTTTTCAAAGCAAAAACGCAAGCGAATTTACATCAGCAGAGACACGACACACAAAGTCAGACAAAGTACCATGATGACATCATCACAAATATTCAAAAATATTAGATGCATAATTTAGCTTTCAGACGTTGCCTGGGCCTGACCTGCAGCCTTTTCACCTAACCAGGTGCTTATTGTCTGACTTTGTCCGACCCTCATTCGAAGCGAATATAGGGAATAAAATGATAGGAGGGTGTGCGCTGCCATACAAGGTGCTTAACTTGCGCCCGCGCGGCTTCCGGTGACGCGCGCGAAGTGTGCAAAAGGGCTTTGGTAAGAGCAAGCAGCCCCGCGACGGAAAACAATATAGTCTAGTTTATATTTCATTTTGACGGCAGTTGCGTGACAAACCACAATCCGAGTGACAATCCGACAATCGTCTTTTACATTGTACATAAGCTCGCGCTCGAAGAATTCTTTATATACATATGCACAATGCAAAATAATTAACGGCCGGGCGATGCGCTTGCAAGCTAAGCGTTACCAAGGGACCTCAGGCTAATTGTTGATTTGCAACAACGTACTAGGGAGAAACTTGTCAGACGTTGTCTAACCTGCTGCCGCGAAGCGGCAGCCCGGCCCCCCGCGCGCGGCAGCGAAAATGGGCCGCAACGCAAGGCAAGTAAAACTTTTATAATTAAAATTGCATGACACCGGTGTCATGTAATATTTAGAATTGACTGCCTATTTTTCCCCTGTTTTTGACACGGCCACTTGAGGTCCGATTTTGGAGGCCTTAAAATGGTCATTTTTGGTCAATTTTTAGACTTTTCCTTTATCTAAAACACGATTGACACATTGGAATGACTCCAATTTACTAAATTATGATATCTCAAACCGTCTTTTGTCTATCGCTTGTCTGACTTTGTCCGACCCTTATTCGAAGCTAAGCGAATAGAGGGAATAAAATGACAGGAGGGTGCGCGCTGCCGTACAATCTATCGCAAGTCAAAGTTGGTGCAGTGGTGTCAGTAAAATAGCAACATATGAATAAATAAATATCGTTCACTTTATATTTAGCAAGATAATATGATTTAATCTTAATGTTCAATTCAATTGGCCTTACAACTCAGGCTGTGATCACAAGATTACAAGATTATTCAAAATTGTTTGCATGTTGTCTGATGCCTTATTGTTTAAGATGTCAAATGTAGCCATAACCACATGTTTATTTTTTCTTATGAATGTTAATTTCTCGTGGTTTTCTGTCATTTATTGTGCATGGATTATGTGCTCAATGGGTTACATTCGTCTGGCCCTTTAAGAACTGAAACATTAACTTATTAAGATATAAAGTTAGTGAAATATGCCCCAACTTTAAAATTTCCTTCTAGACACTTCGTAGCAGAAAGACACTTCGTAGCAGAAAGTTGCCCTAACTTAAAGATCAGTTCGACCTTCACTTACCTTCAGGTCTTACTTCCAGAGTCCAGACATCATCAACATTACCTGTTTTAGGTTTTTCGTTAGATGTTTCCTAAAATAATAAAAAGAAGCTCCTACTTTAAGTCCTGTCAAAAGCAAGCTTTGCTTTTGCATAAATCTTTAAGCTGGTTTAATTATAGTTTCTAGAATCTAGAATATATGTCGTCTTTATATAACCCTCTCCAGCTCCCCTCTCCCCAATTTGCAATTACCTTTAGAGTTTCAATGAACACTTTTTATGCTGTATAAGGTTGCAAAATATGGTAATTACAGGAGGTCATTTTCAAACCATGAACGTGACACCCTGTAATTTGGCCCTTGTTCAATGGTAAAAAATTGACCACTGACACCCAGGTTGTTCCCTATGGTGGTGTTTAAAATGGAAATTTTATAGTCTAACTTTATTTTCATTTATAATTGTGTAACAAAATTTTATGAATTGAATTGAATTGAATTTTGCATTCATCGTTTTGACCTTGGAAAATTTGGATTTTTGCGATCTTCAAAGTCAAAATTTTGATCATTTGACCATGTTGGTATTGAAAATATGATCATGGTCAAAATTGGCTAAATGATAGAAATATCGTTTTCACTACCGTAATATATTCAGATGAACAAGTCTTGCTTTCTCAGGGGTGAACTGAGTAAGTTTTAGGTGGCTTTGTCAAAGGGGCAGAGAATATTATCTGTCAAGCATGTTAATTGTTAGTTATATTCAAAACAACTCACTCTTAACAACTTTAAATAATTTACTAATGAAGTAATGAGTACAAAGAAAAGAGTTTTGGTCAATGGAGTCAAATTAGGTAGATTCCCATTCCTTTTAATATATGGGCCATATTGACGAATGTTATTTCGTTTCGGACAGAATTCGCAGCATATTTCTTAGATTTTCTTCCACTAATCATTTGACTATTGACATGAAATTTCTTTTGGCATTAGATTGGACTACCATATGTGTTTTTCAATAGCTTTTAACTACCTATTACCCAAGGATTTTTAATAAAGTTGCTTAAAAGGTTGGTTACGGACAGAATCGTAAGAAAATTGATTTTAGACGTTTATCACTTTGGGCTAATTTGCTCAGAAACCAATCGAGCTGATGGCCTGAGGCTTTTAGGTTTATCCATTTAGACGTTTTGCATTAAGAACCCACCAAGTGTAAGTCGGGCAGAAACATGGAAATTTTATGAGGGCGTCTCAAAAGTTTTCAAATTGCGTTACAGACAGAAAGTTACAGACGGAAAATATTTTCGTGCAATTTTTTATATCTTTAGTTTACATTATTTCTATGATTAATATCAGGTAAAGCCTTGTTTTCAACTTTTTAACCATTATTGAAGCAATTACTACAGAAACGAAGATGATATGATATGTATGTTCAAACTTTAGATGTCGTCAGGAATTTTAAACCAAGTTGCTGTGATAACTTAAATTGATAAACTAATGGTTCAAACTACTCCCTCCGCCGAATAAGAGCCGTTAAGAATCATTTAAGAACCATTTTAGAAGCGGCTTAGAGCTGGCTTTTGACTGTAGAGCGGCTGCTAAGAACCTAATGTAGAACCGTTTACGAACTGGTCAAGGACTGCTTAATATCACTAGAGAACCATGTGATACTAATGACCGTCAAAAAACCGCCTTAGAAACGCAAAAATTGTGGGTTATCAAGAATGCTAAACCTGCTATAGATAAACGGCCAAAAAATCTAATTTCTAATCTTCTTAAATCTAAGAACCGGCTAAGAACCGCCTAAGAACCACAAAAAATATTTCGCTGATTGTAACCTCTACTGTTATAACTGCCTTAAAACCGTCAGAAATAGTATGCCTGAAGATCAGGGCACCAGCTTTAAAGAACTGCTTCATAACCACATCAAAACTGCTTAAGACCTGCCAAAGAACCACATGCACAGGCAATATCTTGTTTGTGGAATTCAATTAATCATTGGAACCTGTGTAGGTTTAGTGCCAGAGTTAGGTTTTTAGTGCCTCTTTTAATATCTATTTTTTTTAATATCATTTAGTTAAAGAAGGAAGTCCACAGTGCAATAGCCAAGCCCGTCTGCTATAAAATACGGGCAATAACAGTTTTAAAAGTAGCTATGACCCTTCTCTTATCATAGAACGAAAGCTAAATTTAATGACAAATTTCACGTTTTGATTTCTCCAGATTTAATCCATATTTGGCTATTCTGGATGCAGGGGGAGGTGGTTTGAACATTTTACTAACGGCCTATCCATATAAAAAGTTCCGAAATACTTTTTGAAATTTTCGATTCTCAGGGATATTTCGTCAATATGGCCCATATATTATATTATATATGTATGTATCTCAAAATAAAAAACAGTGAAAATCTAAATCAAACCACCCCACTGAAATGTTTCGAAATTTTTAGGACTTTGTTTAGATTTTACTAGCTTTTGTATACTTAGTAAGAATATATTATGTGTTGCTTCAGTTATTTTGGGACTTTTCCAACAAACTTGACATTCTATTTCTATAGGAAGTTCTCAATAGCTCGACCAAACCAGCTCAACTCAACAACTACACTGCTTATTCAGCACAACTAACCACAGTTTCTTTAACTCCATCAATTAAAGAAAGACTCTCTCGCTTCAATCGTCGTCAAAGACCAGCCCTTATTCTGAAAGAATCTGCTTGAGTTATCATCAAGCAGTCTTCAGAAAAACCCACCAACTTAAACCTTCATATCCACACTTTAATTTCTTACTTTTATTTCTATTGTTGTGATGGCTGCTTGCGGCGCTTGTTCTTGTTAAATGGCAAAAGTTCTTAATTTTTGTATCGAATCAACTACTGTGCACTACTATGGAATTTACAAGAGTGAAGCTCTTACTTTGAAAAACTTTAAAGCCAACTTTAAAGACTACTGGAGACTAGATCCAAAGTTTGAGGAATTTACAGATTAACGAAAACAACAGTGTCCATTGAAAACGTAGAAATAACTTTGTCAAATGCCAGCTCAATCAGAAAACAAGGAATTGTCAGGACAGGCTAATACATGGGTGTTTGGGTACGGATCTCTCATCTGGAAACCTAACTTTAAATACGAGACTGTTTTACCAGGGCGTATTGATGGAGTCTCAAGGAAGTTCTGGCAAGGAAGCAGAGATCACAGGGGAACGTCTGAGAAGGTAAGCATATTATGAAAGCCATGAAATTCACTTTTTACGGTTTATATTTTCACTAAATTAGATGTCCAAGTTATAAAGTTTAAGTTGCTTCACTCTTATCTGCTTGCCAAAAGGTTGCTTCACTTAGCATAGCATGTTAAAATTTTGCCATTTGACATAAAAGCAATTTTGACATAGAAGCAATTTGACATACGGCATTACATTAGACTCAAGACTTTAATATCATGTTTGCAGCCAGGACGAGTAGCAACTTTGATAGAAGATCCTAAAGGAAGCGTCTGTGGTTTAGGGTTTGAACTAAATCCTGAGGAAGCTCAAGCCACGTTTACTTATCTTGATGACAGGGAAACTGGCTACAAACTAAAGGAGGTCGTGTTCTACCCTTCTGATCCTTCCCAGTTGCCACAAAAGGTTTGTTAGAAACTTATATGGAGTATCTTGGTAATCATTCCTCAAACCAATTTAGCTATTGACAAACTCCCTAGATAAATGACCGTTATTTCTTGACTTCTTTATAAGTGTATACTGTATAGTTGAACCAAAAATTCAATCCTTGAAAACTACTCCCGCCTGTGTAGGTACTAGTTTACGTTGCTACGGAAAACAACCCGGACTATCTGGGTCCTGCGCCGCTCCGACAGATGGCAGAGTGTATAGCGAGCTGTGAGGGACACGCTGGTCCAAACTCTGAGTACTTGTTCAACCTGGCGCACATGATGAGACTTCTCTTTCCTGCCTCTCCGGATGAGGAACTGTTTTTGTTAGAGGTCGAGGTTAAACGAATTAAGAAGGGTTATGTTAAGGCGAATGAAAAGAGATAATTTTGGGATTACATGTTATGATTTGTTTCGTTTCTGATAGCTTGAAAATTGAGCGTCATCAGATCATGGAAAATTATGGATTTTTTCAATGCTGATTGAGCTGGTATTTGATATAGTAACTAAGTTAGGTGAAAGTTTGAAGCATTTGTGGGTGGGAACTATTCTGAATACAATTGTTTTGAAGTTTTGTCGATGTTGTGCCATAGTGATGATCCCTTCACAATAGCACTGCACTGGGGGTTTTTTAGTTCAATTGAAATTTAATTCGTCTGCATTAATTGGAACAGGTTCCCGTCGTCCTGCCCCACAACATTTTTTTCCACATATTTGGCCCCAGCGACCCTAACCCAAACCCTAACCCTAACCCTAACCCTAACCCTAACAAAGTTGTCTGTTGTCGATTAGGATTTCACTGGGGCTAAATTACTGGGTTAAAGTGCTCTGGGGCATGATGTTCTGGGGCAGGAGGTCGGACACCATTGGAACATACTAGGAATATCATAGATGGCTTTTTTTCAAACCATGACTAGCCCTTGTATCATGAAAATTGCGGTTATTATGTATTTAAAATTATACTGAATCTAATATTTGTCTGGACTGCTCTTTGTTCAATAACTCATTATTGATTAACGTTTTGCCATTTCATCAATTTAAAGAACATAGGTGCGCTCCTAAGAAATGAAAACATTTTTATTGCAAAAGTGTATACCGCAAAAGCTTTCCTATTATTTCCTTATACATGATCTGTTTCTGTGCCCTGTGTAGAATTTACAGTAGGTTTGAAAGAAACGTTTTTTTCAATTCCCGGAGTGGAATTTAAAATTATTCTTGAAAGTTACGTCTTATCTGTTGACATAAAGGATATTGAATATTGACTGTAGGGCACCTTAAATAATCGGTAATGACTCCTACTTCCTCGCAATGCATAGGCTTCACTTTGCAGTAATTTGAAGAAATGGGCAATTTGTGTAATACTTGAATTTTCGCCCCCACCCCAACACTTCAAAAATCGTTAATTCCGAATTCTGATAATCAAATTTTACCAAAGGTACCCCACAGTTTTAGATACTAGTTATAAATGTTTGATGTATTCTTGAATATTATGCTATCGTTCATTACAAAAACAATCATGCAAATGTTATTATGTGATTATGACGCCTTCTAAAATATACGTTTTGATCAGGATTCAGACCACTCTTATAAACCCCAGGGGACTACCCCGATATCTATAAAAACCAACTTCAACAATCTATAGATAACACACCCAGTGACACCATCACCTGCTACACAGACGGATCAAAAACCGATGAAGGCTGTGGAGCAGGCTACATTATCACAACTGATAACAACAACACAATTATCCACGAAGAATCACACAGGCTCCCGAACTGCTGCACAGTTTTCCAAGCTGAACTATCAGCCATCACGGAAGCA
>JH152909.1:34195-55059 GCA_000226015.1 Mnemiopsis leidyi | reverse complement strand
CAGACTCAAGATATTTGAAACAAACAATGAAAGAAACGCGCTAATGTGTTCAAACTTTGCGCGTGCAGCGTGCAGTTTTCAAATCTTGCATCGAACGGCTGCATTAATTCGCGCGATTAACACGTGCACTGCAGAACAATTGACCGAAATGACGTCTGGTTAGTGGTTTGCGAAATGTGAGTTGCCTGTTGCGTATTTTTATTCCTCATTCCGTGAATTGTAATAACAATAAGCGATGGCATGACACGGGAAATTCAGCGGTCGCCTGACACAATGAAAGCGGCCGCAAGTCTTGTTAACTATTACTACTATGTTCGAACACTGTAAAATTTTGTACACCAGAATATTATAGCCAATAATATAGGATACATCGACTGCAGATTTTACGATCATCCATGCAAAGACTTAGAATTAATGTGCTAGTGTATTGCTTGTCCCCCCATAAAAAATGGAGAATAGAAGCAACATAGCATATTGTCTATAGTAGATGACAAAGTCTAAGTAGTAAGTACTCAAGCGAGCAAGTTTGACCGACAGAAGACCACTACTGACAACTATGATACCGGACCTGGACACATTTTCAATGCAGAGCCTCCGTATCCAGAGTTCAGTCTGAACATTGAAGGAGACACAATGCAAAATTATGCTCTGGCCTCTGTCACTAAATACTTGAATATAGTAAATATAGCTGCCAGCCAAACAGACAGTCACATCCTGGCAGTTTCACTGGCAGTAATACAGCTCACTAAATTTAATGTGTGGGAGATCATGAGTTATCGCTCTCAGAGCGCGATGACTTGTTGGCTCTACTTCTACTTTTACTTTTACCACATGCAACGTTTTAGATGACTTATGTCAAAGAATGCGATGACTTTTAAAACATGAATCGACAAAGCTGTCGGCACGTTACATGTGACAGCGCTTGAGTGCTACACGTGACATACTGTGTGTACAGTACACGTGACACAGTTCATGTTCTTGTTAAGCTGAATTGGCAATCCTTTCCATGATTTGTTTAAAAGAACTATAGAAGCTGGAATCAGTTAAGAAGAATTCTATTCAAGAGATAGCTGAAATATGAAACCTTTTAAATAACTGGGATCAGCATCATTAAATAGGCTTCAGTATCGGGTGACCAAATTCAAATATCCGTCATCTAATTAACAAGAAAATCAACTTAAAACTTGTCCAACAACAAGACTAAAATTGGGATTGTTTATAATGAATAGCTGCAAAGTTTAATCGCTGCAAAGTTTAATCAATGACAATATTATTGAGCTCAGATGCTATTCAGAACAGGGACAATGGAAGGATATCTTGCATGGAAATTTGGCACCAAAATTGACACGAGTAAAGTAAACGTACTGAGTAGCAGCAGTAGAAATGAAAACCAATCACAGTACAATTTAAGTTATCAAACATTATTACAAAGATTCAAAAGTTATCAACTATTAACTTATCAACTATTAATGAAAATTTACCTTTTTTCTGTTTCTGTTGATGAATGATGATGATAAACCATGGTCAGTTGCACAATTGTCAGGCGTTATGAAAATAAAATCTTCTCGACAGTCGACTAAAAGTAAAAGACTGTCATTATAAGTTGAAAACTTAGACTGCCATGTTGTAGATAAACTAAAAGTTTTCACTGCCATCAACTTGTTTTCTAAAAAGGTCCAAAATGATATGGAAGTTATCGTTATATCAGGCCGCCATACGCCAATTTGATAAAACATCTGTTTGTGAAGTAAGGAATTTTGCAATTTAAGATTACCTGTAACAGGTAGGATGTCAAATTATCCATTAAAGGCGTATTATAAGCGACATGATTATCAAGTTTAATCTGATTTCCTGTCCATCTTTTAGTTTCAGCTCCTGGGCTTCATCATTGCTATTCAACGAAAAGTATGTTAATATCGATGACTATTGACTTAATAATTTAAAGTTAATGAAGCAAATTATGCGTTGTCAATCGTGTAATTGCATGTAAATGTAATTCTGTAGCCATTGGTGAAGCAAATTATGCGTAATTCTAAATCAAGTCCTTCAATTTTCTCGCTCAACGATAAATTTCTTATTTCGAGACTAACACAATATTTTGATTTTATACGAATGAAAGACTAATTATAGGTACGGAAGAATGGATATTATTCATTTTGAATTACACAATCAACTGCAGTATAATTATAATACTAAATTAACGATTTGATTAAATCATTTGGTGAGTTATGATCACCTTAAAACCTTAAATCATTAAAATATTCTAATTGTAGAAAAATTAACCAGAAAAGTTAAAAATTAATTGTGGAAAGTTTCTGAAATAAACATAAGTAAAAAATTTTGTTTTGAGCAGTAAGTTCCTGTCTTTTCTCAGACCTTCAGAAAGCAACAGCTGCGTTAAAAAAGGAACCCTATCATTTGATCATGACACGATGCAATTATCCACATTTACCAGTTTAACAAATTCAAATTTGATTAACGATTCAACAAACTTCTTAGAAACCTCCTCTAGAGACTGATCTTGCTTAACTTCGCTCTTCTCAATGAAGTCCAAAACAGGAAACTCCTCAACAAGATTAACCTCGGGGTTACGCTGCAGAGTAGCGGAGAGAACATGAAACAGCTCGATAACAAAGTGCCGTGTATCGGTGGGGAAACAGTTAAGGAACCGCTCTATCTTCATGGCGAAGTACGGCTCAGACACTTTGGTGTTCAAGATGTCAGTCGAGACAAGACACCCTTCCCCACAGACAAACCGGATTTTCTGATGCTGAAGAATCAGCCAGACCCTGGAGGGGAAGTCGTCAGGAACACGACCGAGAATCCCCGTGATCAGCCGGTGTTCTTTCCAGTGTCCTTCT
The DNA here is from genome assembly GCA_000226015.1 of Mnemiopsis leidyi. Taxonomy (NCBI): domain Eukaryota; kingdom Metazoa; phylum Ctenophora; class Tentaculata; order Lobata; family Bolinopsidae; genus Mnemiopsis; species Mnemiopsis leidyi. The sequence goes on along the minus strand of JH152909.1, from coordinate 52,198 downwards.
TTAGACTTTTGGTCAGCCGAGAGAAGGCTCCTTATCTTTTTACTGAAGAGATGCGGGGGAAGTTTCTCCAGTGGAAGCTGATCTTGTCTCTGAGCTGACTGCAAAACCTCAATCATTGATCCTAGCCTGATTATCAAAATACCTTTAAAAAGCTCTGGATGGTCTACAAGCAGTTCTGCGATGTAGATCAGACACTCTTGCTGCAAAGAAGAATGAAGCAGGTTCTGCCCACCAACTTGATTGTGCAGAATCCCCCGCAAGAGCCTGGGATGCAGGGGTCCTTCAACCAGGATCTCAGGTTTCCCATGGACTCCAAAAGATAAAGATCGACCAGACGCGATCACAGCAGATACGGAGGGAGCTAAACTGTCCACGGTCTTGCGGAGGAAAGCAGCACAACACCTCAGAGCCAGCCAGTCTCCATCCTGGGTCTTGTAGTGGTGTTCCATTAGCTCCGAGATAGTGTCTCCGTCTACACGATAATCTCGTCCGTGTCTCCTAGACAGCTCTATAAGGGCTACAACGTTGTTGTGAGTAGCAGGTTCTGCTGTGGCACGAGAAATAAGGTTTTCTTTCGTGAGGGTTTCACACTCAGCGACAATTTCACAATATTCTTTGTCTACTTCCTTTCCTTCATTTTGATCTGCGCTGCTGTTGGATAGCTCAGTTTTAGAATCTGTCAAACTCTTTATTGAAAGAGTCCGCCTGCACAAAACCGGCGACGCAAGAATTCTGTTTTCGTGAAAATCCATGTTCGGGGAAGCGTTGGGGATTTCTTTTTTACTTGCAACCGTGATAAGTTCTTGAAGTCTTCCCATCTTTATTGGAATGTCTTTAAATTTCCCACTCTTTAACGTGTTCAGCAGTTTGAAGAGAGGCTTTCCGTTTTTCTTAAACAATACAGATCCTAAGAATAAGCAAAATGTTGGACGTGAACTGTCTCGCCAGTGTGCCCTTAAAAATTTGAGATGAGATTTGATAGCTTTAGCGATGAAAGTTTCGTCTTTCGAGATGTAGAAATCCTGTTTGTCCTGATAAAGTGGAATGCACACGACAGACTTTCCGTCTATCTTCCACAGTCTAGAAGTGCACAGAGAACCGAGGGGGCGTTTGGGCCGACCCGTCAAACCAAGTTTTTCGTCACTGCCGTGGTAGTAGAGCAGATCAACTAGCTTTTTACTGGGCCAAACGTATACTGATTCGATCTGGTTAGGGGTCTGGCTTGTAATTCCGTACGTTGAGAGGAGTGCCTGAAAGGCGGTGGATTCTGACAGGAGCGCGATCTGGATTATTGGGCTACCTCCGGAACTGGTCTGAACTTTCTGTTTGCGATAATCTATGTCGTGAGGAAGAACTAGCTGCTTCTCTAGCAATTCTGATAAAATCAGGAACGCTTGGAATGCCGTAGTTCGAGTGTTAGTTGGCCCCGTCCTATTGTTATAGAACAAGGGAATGGTGGGATACCCATCTGTTGTGAAGAGGAGTGGATCTAAAACAGAACGGTATCTCCCAACATCCTCCATCCTTCCTTCAAATACACATGTCATGATCTGGAACAGATTGATGAACGGCCACTCCAAGTCCGAATCAGCGCAGAGGAGGTTGGATTCAGTATCACTTTGATTTTCCCGACTCTGGGACAGAAAAGAAAGATCTGATCGGCCACCACGGTCCCCAATAAACCTCCTGTAACCATGACAACCACGAAGCTCTCCCTCTACATTTTCTTCTATAACAGAGCAGAGAGTTTGGTCCTCCACGATGAAAGCAGGAAAACCCTTGGTCATGATAAGAGCGGCGTCCACGTCTTTACTCTTTGACTCCCTGGGCAGCAGACTTTGGAGGATGGAAACGTTTCTGAACACCGCATCCGGGTCCACAAAGAGAGATGTCTCGTGGGAGCATCCAGACCCGAACAGGTTGAGACCGTCACATGCTCTGAGGGCAGCTATGGTTATGCCGATACTGCTGGCGGACAGCTCCGGCTCGTCCGGCCGGTCTTTCCTTCCCTGGCCCCACATGCCATAGTCCTTGATCCGATAGGCTCGCTCGATGTAATAGACCAGGTTTTGTATGATGTGGCACTCTTGAAGGGTGTAAATAAGGACCAGACCACTACGGATCATCTGACACAGATAAAAAAGGTAGAGGGACACCGACCGAATCTGAAAGTACATGTACATTGTACATTACTACTACTAGATTGCTGAGCGGCACATGGAGGCGTACAATAGCGTGGCCAGATTTTTAGTCACATCGAAAAAGTTTTTGGGGTTAAGTACCGTACACCTCTCGTTGTCAGCAATCAATAATCGAAATGTAAAAATATATTTTAGTGAGTAACATTAACAAGTATTGTTAACCACATGTTTTCATTTTAGAATTTAGAGTGTCTACGATTAATATGTGCGTATTATCAATGCCACGAGAAAGAAACCACGAGAGAAGTTAAACAAATAAACGGAGAGGAAAAAAGGTTTCACCTGAATGTGATGGGACTGCTGGGGTATTTCCTCGCCGGTTTCAGAGTCGAACTTGACGTGGAGACAAAACTGGGGGTCTTGCTGCTGCTTGAACTTCTCTAGCTTGTCTAGCTGCCTGGCAACTGTCTGTAATGTCTTGTTGGTAACGACATGTCACTTAGATTCGAACATACAGATAACCAGGTTTATTCATATTTCATACTGCATTAACCAGAATTTATACAATGTGTGGAATAGCTAAAGAGTCCAAACTTACTGTCCAATGTATTACAAGATCAATGTATAACAGTGTACACTGAACAATGTAAAAGTACACATTATAAATTGTACATTGTTTACGGACTACGGAGCTACAATCGTCAAAAATTTCGAAATTGTTTTATTTTTGGTACTATTGTTCCTATTTTCATCTACAACAAGAGACTGGCTGACTTTGAATCGGTATTTCATCAATAAATTATTGTACTAGCAATTGGCGCTGAAGATTTACAAAGCTTTTGATAATAGTTGATGAAAAGTTTAGTTCCATTTTGTTTTGCCTGCAAAAACTTTATTATTTGCGTCTAAATTTATGTAAATTCCTTTTTAGTTCTAATGATTTTTAACACATCATACGTCGCTACAATTATGAACAAATATTGCCGTTGCCATCTTAATCGACCCAACGAAAGGTTTTTTCTTAACGACTTTTCTGAAGTTAAATAAGATTAAGCTTGAATCTCACCAAACCGTATATTAGCTAAGTTAAGAAAAGTAAAAGTTCACTTTTCTTGATTTGTCGCACGTAAAGAAGTGTACCACAGCTTTATCGATTTCTGGTATATTCCGAATACCGTCTTAAATAAGCACCAGTTAGAAAGTGATCGGTAGCCTGGGTAGAGTATAAGGAGTAATGGCGTAATTCACAAATCATAGTCGTTAGTCCTGTCAATACTCAGTACCTATACTTCATTAACTATTCATCAGAAATCGCTATGGTAAACAAGGGGAAATCGCCAGGTCCAATTCTCCCAGTACCGACTATACGCCAGTTATAAGTATAAGTATTTAGTGGTTAACGGGCTACATCAGGTAGGGAGGTGGTGCACTGGTGCAGTGCTGGTTCTGTGTTCCGCCTATTTTCCTTTTGACTTTATTGATAGGGCCGATTATGTTTAATGTCTTATTGGTGTCGACGTCAAGACAGTGAGGAGTCGGATGCGATCGTTAACAGCAGATATATAACGGTTGTGTACAATGAAGACAAAGTTCTAATTGCAATTGTGGGCTGGTAAATCGACAGCTTAGTGATGGCAATGCACTTTAAACTTGGCTCTTTGGCATTGGACCAGTATAGTTGCACGAGCAACTAACCTTTTTTTATATAGCAGATGGTTAGGTTTGTAATTCCGTTAGGACCTTCTCTGGACGCATAACAGTAAACCACAACCTGTTTTCCATGTATTGACTGAAATTCAATTATTCTATAGATCCACACAATACACTTACACATTTGTCACTTCAATGTCATCAGGGGTTCATCTCAACTAAACTCACTTACTGATACTGTGATTTGATAACGATACACTTTTGGTACATGCAGAACTTCATCTCGCCGTTTGTTATTCCAGCTTGCCATTCCTCTTACATTCAGGCATGACTACATGAACACTCCACTCCTTGAAGTGGGTAAAACTCATGGAAGTTCTGTCTATACAATGTACAGACAACATTGTGACTATATAATATCTATACAACTATAATAAGACTATATGTACAATACATGAGAAGACTCATCTGGGCCTTGCACCTTTCCATGGGGTGATGCTATCCAGGGACCAGACACTTCATCATTATTTTCAATTTCTTATCAAGTCTTGCTTAAAAGTGACGTTCAGTTGGTTCAAATTTCGGCTTCTGGTAATATACTCTAAATTATTGATCAATTATCAGTAATTAATTCGTGTTACTTTTTTATGACCCGGACCGTGCATCGATTTTTGTAATTATTATTAATTTGTCTATAAGTATAATAAATGTATGATGCATAACCATCAACGAGCCAAATTTGAAGTTAAAATATTTGAATGACAATATCTCAAGCAAAAAGGTTCGTAAATATCTAATTTTTAGAAATTACATAAAATTGCTTTGTCACATAAAAGTGTATTTCACAGTTACTATTTAACCAGCTTTATTGAATTTGATGCTATAATTGTAGTGAAGGAGATGTGATACAAATCAAGATTCCTAGATTTTTTAATTAGTTTTATAAATATCCTAACAATCCTAGAAATGTAACCCAAAGCATCCTAAAAGACATCCACCAACAACCACACACATAGAAATAGTGAAACCTTGTTCAAGAATCAAGCCGTATTCTTTTTAAACTTTAGGGAATTAGAATGAAATCTGCTGTGAAAGGTTCCGATTGTTCCTTTGTTTAATCTCGTCAATCATCAATGTGCACTCGTAGTCCTAAAATCTGGCAACATATAAGTTCATCAATGGCAATGGCGCTACGGTACTATTATCTTTTATCAAACTCAAAACTATTGATTGAGAGATGGCACAATGCAACCAATACAAACTTCTGTTGTCTCTAAAAATCCGGGCATTTTTCCAGTTTGTGATTAATAAATGAGAGGGCTTATAGAAGCCCAATTATTATCGAGAATAGAAAACGCTGTCACAGGACACAAAATAGCTGCAATTCCCCAGATTTCTATTGTTTTAAAACCTCCCATTCATTGTCCTTTTGTCTTCTGTAGGTATTGATCAACAAAATCAAATCAATAGAGCGAACTGCCAGTGCCATTGCCATTTAATTTTAGAGAACGACCGCGCTAGTCGTTAACTTATTGCGGTTCTACTTCTTGACCTTATCACTGCCGAATATTCATATTGTCAAAAATGCCATATTTTTTCAACAATTCCCGGAATCATTGAACAAAGCACCGCTTGTTAATCCAATTCCAAAGCTATATGATTCTCTAACTCGTTATCAAATTAAAGCATGCCCAGGATTAATCATTGTTACATTATTGTTATCGATCATAAAATCAGAAAGGTCCACGCTGATTTTGTTATTTGATTTTGAGATTTTTCGTATCTGATTCTGATGAAAAGTGATAAAATTAAAATAATTTTCACCATAGCGACGTTTTTAGCTTACAAAAATTGAAATAGAATTATTGAGAACAACCACCATGCACCACATTACACGAGATTCCAACTCACTTGGTAAAACAACACAGCACCGCTCGCATCGTCTTCACAGCAGTGAGCTCCAGCTCTATTTGTCTTCCAGTCCCGTCGTTCAGACGAGCGAATACCTAAGAGTGGTCAAGTTCTAATGTACTGATTGCAAGTATAGGAACTGGAAGCAAAAATTAGTAAAGCCACACTCAAGAAAGTAACTTCATATACTATTCGTCCTATGAATATGTATGATTAGTATGATTAACCACATGTCGATTTTAGGAGGAAATGGAATTGTGTTAACTGCTCACCGTTTGGTTTTTGAGTGAACTTACCCATTTCCCTAATTTTCAAATAGATCCAAATTTACTTTAATACTGATCTTAAAAAGGGGTTGTATTATAAAGAGTATAACCTTGCTTAGAGCCCAGATCACAACTGCACAGTATACATTATCAGTGACGTAACTAGAACGTCGTCTGGGGAACAGTCCCAAAGCAGATGTCTGGTATCTGATGATGTGAGAGTGAACCCAAGAGTAGTAGTAATCAGCTTGTTCACGTATACAATTCAACTCATTGCTGTCACGTGACTTACAATTCAACTGATTGTGGTCACGTGTCTCTGTACCAGATGGAGAGGGGGTAGAAATAGACGGCATATTTCCACTCGGGTAGGTTTACTGAGTTATCACTCCATCTAAGGGATGTAGTCTTTTCAGCCAGCCACAACTAGAAGGGCTCAATTTAACAACATCGTCCTTTTAAAGTTATAGCGGGGTAAAATATGAGGTTATCGCCTTTTCTAATACAATCATCATGATTAACTGTAATTTTGTAAATCTGTTAGTATAAGATTTCATCATGGAATTGAATTGCAAGAATTGCATGCAAGGCCCCAATGTTAATTGTAAATCTTGAACTTCATTATAATCATCTTAGCAAATAAAACAAGGCTCTAAGTGGCAGCAAAATCAACAATTTATATCATAAACTATATAACGCAATCTACAGTCACACAATGTTTTTAAGTTCAACAAATGGAAAACTTTTCCCTATTATACAATCAATTTCCGAACGTAATTGACGACAATCTATATTCCAAAATCAATTATGAATATAATGTCATTTTCTTCTTATTACACAATCAATTACAAAAGTCCAAGGGTTTGTGAATCAAATCAGCAATCGTATAATGCTAAGTGGCAGTATAACAGGCATAATAATATATTTTGAATTTTTTCAGGATGTAACAAAGACTTGGTTACGAAAAATAATAAGAAACGCTATTAAGTTTAGGAAGAATAACTTAAAGAGCAGCTCATCACAAACAAATATTGATTGCATTTGGGACCAGCCCAGAAGTGCATTAAATATCTATTTCCTAGCCAAAAATCATTGCAACATGTTTGTGGAGCCCTTTGCCTTCATCGTCTGCAATCGTCATACATACATCCAAATTCAAGTCAAGTTTATCAAGGCTTGATTCGGAATAATTGTTTTTTATTGCAATGATTCTGATTTTAAAGAACCTTTCGTGGCAAAACAGCCAAAATTCAAAACTTCACAACTGCGAAATCAGAAGAGAACAGTTTAAATCACATACTTGGTAACAACACTCTGACTAGGATTTTTCACCGCAGAAAAACGTCGATCATAGTTTAACTTCAAAGAACAAAATCAAGACTTTTTGAAACTTTTCTTAACAGTCAACAGTTGAAAACTATTGTGACAAATTTAGGGCCGAAGTATAAGACAAATTCTGAACATAACTTATTTTATCCTCCACTATTGGGTGGATAAAACTATAGAAATTAAATACTTTACTTTGAGGAAGAAATAAGGAGTGCGTTTTGCGAGTGGTGTCACAGTTGGTCTTAGGAAGATCGTGCAGATAAAACCGTGCGCGAACTCTCTAAATTCTAAGAACAACAATGAAACCATAACATATTTACCTGGCGCCTGTTTTATCGCTAAAAATATAAGAGAAACGACATGATAACCTTCTTCAAACTTAAATATAATGTTTTATAAAATTAATATTCATAAACAACTGTCTGACATTACTTGTAACTTTGTAAACCCATCTATTTGCTTATTTGTGTTAAGATATGGGTCTGTGAGTAGAACGAAAGTCATACTCATAGGGAAAGAATCGAATTCAGCAATATTATTTATGCATAATATTCGGTACTTAACTATGATTGAATGTGTATGCCAACCTTAAAACTCACGTGCTTTATATTGTATGCCAACAAAAAAACTTATATTCGCTTATCTAGTTAGTCGACAAGACATGAGGTAAATTGTCTAGGTGCACATTACAATTTACCTTCCGAGCTTTTAAAAGATTACCTTGTTATTTGACAGTACATTCTTATCTAAGTTCAAAAAAATCAATGCCAAGTCGAAGTTCCAGAGATCAGGCTAGCTCAAGCGGGATATAAATAATTCTGCGGGAGATGACACAAACTCGAAAGGGAGCACATCCACAAAAAATCGGGTTTCAACTCAGACCTCAGAACTCAAAACCACACCTAAAACTTAAAAGTTCGAAAAATTCCTCTCCTGAACTTCTGAAAACAACTTTTCTCCTCAACCGGTGATTGAGAGGGCCGGATTAGTCGAGGTCGATCGGAAAAACCTGACATTCCTGTCAGGAGGAAGCTTTAAAAAGGGGATCTCTAGCTCGCAGGAAGAATTTACTAAGAACTATCTGGAGGTCACGTTCGTTATCCTGAGCTAGGATGTGGCAGATCTGGTTGTAGCACTTCGCAAGGAGGACCACAAACTGAAATGTTATAAGGAGTTTAAGGTATGTCAGTCATGGTGGTGGTTGAGTGATCAATCTCGCTTTAATTTCGGTTCTATTGCTTGTGTGGTGGTCATGGCCTTGAGAAATCAATAAGTCAAACTCACCCGCTCATCATCAAGCAACATCATCTTTTTTAGCATGAGGATAACAATTTTACCCCAACTTAACCTCCTTTTGTCTTCCTCCAGCATTGTATAGTACTCAAACGATTCCACAGTCAGTCTAAGAAAGAATTTTGATAAGTTGTATGTAAAATCCTTAACTTGGCTAAAAAAGTATCCTGTCGAACAACGATCATGAAGAGCTCTGATGCACCAAAACTCCAAATCCCAAATAATCGTGTTAAGCCAACTATAAGAAAGAATGCTTTTAAAGATAGGCTTGTGTGGATTAATGAAAGTTTTATCACCTGTGGAGATAAATCTCTGTTTTAGGCCATTCATCCACCCTTGTCATGTCGCTGTAGATTTTGTGGAGTATTCGCAATGAGCAGAGTAAACTGGAAGTCTCCTGCGCCTGGAGATCTGGGATCGTCTTTCCTTTGAATCCTGAAATATTGTCTTTTAGAGTTTCCCTTGAATCCTGAAATATTGTCTTTAGAGTTTCTCTTCAATCCTGAAACATTGTCTTTTAGAGTTTCCCTTGAATCCTGAAGCATTTTCTTTTAGAGTATCCACAGAGTAGTGCAGCTAGAGCACAGGATTCAGAAACTGTATTGTCAGATATAAGAACCATATTGTCAGATATAGGAACAATATTGTCGAATATAGGAACAATATTGTCGAATATAGGATCAATTTGTCGGATAAAGGAACAATATTGCCAAATATAGGAACCATATTGTCAAATATAGGAACCATATTGTCAAATATAGAAACCATTTTGTCGATTATAGAGACATAGGAACTATATTTCGATTACTGCGGACATTGGCAACTATTTCGGTCAAGATTGAGCCATACTTGGCTCAAATTCGATTTACATGGCCCCAGATTTAGTGGGCCTTAACCCTTTCCCCCGAAAAAAAATCATGGTTTTACTGTACCTAGTTTTTTAATCTTATTATAATAAGAGAGCTAGCAAATTATTAGATTCGTCACATGATCTACAATTAAATTAATAGGACCTACAAAAGGGCATCAATTAAATACGACATATAATTGTCATAATTATTGAATTATTATTAATTAAAGACACAATAGTTAATGTTAAAGAGTTTTGACCTAAGTCGACATCTCAATAACCAATGATTAGTGACCCTTTAATTACAAATGTTGATGGGTTAGTAATTCTATCTCTTTCAAGTTTTAACTTTTTCCTAAAGCTAAGTAACGTTTTAAGTGGTGATTGTGGGAAAGTATATACGTAAATGGCTGGGTGGACCAGCTGAATTCCAGTTAGCCATTTTTTTGCACCGGTGGCTGCAATAGATAGATGTTTACCAGATCTTATATTCACTAGATAGATATTTGCCAGATAGTAAAGATGTTTACCAGATCAGATATTTACGAGATATATATTTCCCAGATATAGATTCACCAGATAGATATTTACTATATATAGATATTAACGAGATGGACAACTTCACATAGATGTTACCAGAATAATTTTTACCACATAGATATTTACCAGAAAGATCTGTCGCAAACGCGATGTGTCCTTGTCGCAATTTCACGTCTAAATGCTGGTCGTACTTTTCATCTTAATCAAAGTTGGCATTTTCCACTTTTGGGCCTTACAAGGGGTCACTTTGGGGCCACTTAATTTTTTCGGTTTCAAAACCAACGAATTCAGATTCCTTATCAAATTTTACGTCACAATACTGGTCTAACGCATCTTCCAGCTCAAAGTTAAACATTTTTATCTTCAGATTAAGGCCTTTAAAGGCCCCAAAAGGCCCTCGGGTCGGATCGAATACCACACTTTAAGTGGTTATACTATAGGGGTTGCAACTTTTTGCTTTTCTATTTTTCATGATAGGGCCACTACCCTTATATTAACCAGATAGATATTTACCAGATAGATATTTACCGGCCTGATATACCAATGAAATTTCGTGTTGCTGTGTTTGAAATTTCGCAACTAAATATAGAAATATAAGGGTCTAAGATGAGCATTAATCTATTGTTCCAATTAAACGTCAATATTCTATAGGAATCAAGATTGGAAAAGGAAGGATAGATGTACTTTAAGCAATTCCCGAAGAAAGGTTCGATACCCAATAATGGTCAGTTTCCACCACCAAACGATACATTTGGACCAGTTACTCAGAACGATACATTTAGACTAGGTCCTATGAACGATACATTTGGACCAGTTCCTCTAAACGATACATTTAGACCTGGTCCTCAGAACGATACATTTAGACTAGGTCCTATGAACGATACATTTGGACCAGTTCCTCTGAACGATACATTTAGACCTGGTCCTCCGAATAATACATTTAAACCAGTTGTTGAGCAGTTGGATGATAAAGGAATTAATGGGGAATTCTTGTCGATGGAAGTTTACTACTTGAAGTATGAGTACAGAGAAAAGGACATGGCATGGGGAATCAGCATGATACTTCTGTGTTCTCTTCTCATAATCATCTGTCTATTTCTGAACATCACCGTCTTCAACTTCTACAAGAAAAAAGCGAGAAATGACGTCGTTTCCTTAATCTACAGTCTGCTGTCTTTCGCTGACATCTTAGTAGCTGTTGGGGCATCTGCTACTGTAATTTGTCTTATCCAGTATTTGGCTCTTGACATGAAAGAAAAGGAAAAGGACTTTGTCTATCCTTTCATGATATACAGTTCTTACATCTCCTTCTTCATCTCTAGCATTTCAGTTAGGGTATCAATCTTCCTGAATGCATTGTTGAGTATAGTCCGGACAATCATGATTGGAGATCCATTTAGTCAACCGAGCAAAACTTGGATTTGCATAGCTGTTGGTGTGGCGACATTATTATGGACATTCCTTACCACGGGCGAAATATACACAATCGATTTAGTTGGAATAGAAGGTCACTGGACTACATACGCCAACAGTACCCCATCAGAACCGCAAGAAGAGGACGACAAGAACAGAAAGCAGTATCTCTACCTATGGTACTACATCTACACATCGGCTACCGGCTACAACTTCATCATAGAATCTCTTGGCAGCAGATTCCCTGTATGGTCAGCGTCTCTTTACACCCTTGGAGTAGACACTAGCAACAATAGAGCGACCAAAACCGTCTGCGAAAATGCCTCCCTGTACGGCACATTTTGTGTGGCCTTTGTGGCTCCTTGCATGGTTTCCATAGTCTGTTTGGTCATACAGACAGCTTATTTGAGGAAACCGAGCGTTGGAAGGTCCGAAAACACCAACAATAAAAAGGTAACCAACACAATCATGATGCTGACGTTGATATTTGTGTTATGCAATGCACTGAACATCATCATCATCAGTATTGCCATGTTTTATAAAACCTGGTTCAGGTCCGATGAAGGCCAAAGCGGAGGGGTTACCAATGATGATGACATTATTGGGTTTTACCGGGCCATGTTTGCTGTACTTCAGCTTCTCCCGTTGATAAATTCGACCTTGAGTCCAGTTGTTCTGATATGGCGAGGCACAGCGCTCAAAGAATACATCAAGACAATTTTAGGTACAGGAAGCAAACAGGTTTCCCCTCTAAGCTTAAGCAGGGTCCAAACCAAAATTGATGCGTGTTGAAATCAAGATGCTTACCTTAATCTTCTTCACATGTACATAACCAGTTCTATATTCCTTCCTCCGTCCCCCATCAACTCGACCCAGAGGCTCGGACCCTCGCCCCTAAGTCCAACTATTCAGATTTGTTAAGATTAAGCATATAATTCTCAATATGACAAGTAACAGTATACCGGTAATCAACTTCAATGAAAAGGGAAGTCTACGAAAGAACACAAAATGACTTTTTTCTTCCCTTCATTCCAACGAGAGAACTCAGAAGGACGGGTTCTAACGCTCAACACTGACACGATTGCAGATTGATGAAATGTCGAATAAATAATTTCGGTCACAAATTTAAATGTCAACTTCAACCTTAACTAAAGGAAGAAGTTTTGTGTATTATGGCTTAAGGCCATGGTGAGCACTTTACCCCATGAACTCAAAAATTGACTGTAAATAACACAACTAGGGTGACTGGAATTGGAAAACGATTCGATTTTGTTTGCTTATGAGCTGGTAGCTATGAAGTTATTGTAATATGGTATTAGTTAGCTGCTGAACAATTGCTGAAATAAAACTTAACTAACAAATTATCTGCAAAATGACTCCAGAATTTTTAAATCAATAAACGAGTACCGATAGCAAGAGTCAATTTTTCACTTAGCACTACGAGAATTTTTTAAGCAACCTACCTACCCTTCATCAGTTTTCGCACCGCTAATTCATCCCAATGCAGCACTTTGAACAATTAAGTTCTCGCCATATTTGATAGTTCTACTAAAAAATAATTCGAAGTATTTTGGAAAACCGATTTCCTGATAACTCAAGCCTCTATTTTGATCACTTAAAGATGAAGCTGTATGAGAACACTAACCAACCAACCATAAATACTGTAAAAATGGAATCCGGTCTGGTCTTGTTTCAAAATAAATGATATTTTTATAGTAAAAGTATACCTATTTTCAGATCGAAAGATTGACCTATGGTATTAGGTCGCCGCGCGTCAGGAACAGATTAGCAGAATTGCCACTTGGCAATTAATTTGAGCCGTAAATTTGCTAACTCTTTCCTTGGCCTCAAATAGCTTTAAACTTACATCTCATGACTTCATAACAGCTGGTAATAAAGCACGTGATAATAAGTCTGGTTGGAAATTTAAAATTTCATAGTTCAGTAAAGATTAAAAAATAGTGAAAAAACGACCTCCACACGATAATGATTTGCGTCCACTTCCTCCTAATCCGCCTCCGAGAGATAAACCGGGCAACGAAGAATTAGATGATAAAGGAATAAACGGAGAATTCTTGTCAATGGAAGTTTACTACTTGAAGTATGAGTACAGAGAAAAGGACATGGCATGGGGAATAAGTATGATACTTCTGTGTACTCTTCTCATAATCATCTGTCTATATCTGAACACAACTGTATTGAAGTTCTACAAAAAGAAAGCGACGGATGATGTTGTATCTTTAATCTACAGTCTCATGTCCTCTGCTGACATGTTAGTTGCAGTGGGAGCATCAACAACCGTTATCTGTCTAATCCAGTATTTGGCTCTAGACATGGAAGACAAGGAGAAGAACCTTGTCTATCCCTCCATGACATAAGGTTCCTACATATCTTTCTTCATCTCTATTCCCTGTGAAGACTCAAGTCTCACTCAACATATTGGATTATTCCCTTACTCTTTACACGCACCCAGAGTTGTCTATGAGTTGCGGCATTCCGATTGAGCGGATTATACGGTTGGCCAGATACGACTAATTTGAATGTTAACTTGAAATCTTGACCCTTGAATGTTAATTTTATCTGTTTGACTAAGAAATGCGATCTTTTAGGAAACTTTCTTACTCGAAATAATTTCGAACAGACGTTTTTGTATTCATTCTCAAATTATTTGTATAGTAGTAGTGTTGAAAGTATTAAAAAGTTTTAATAATTTCAACACTACTATTGTACAAATAATTTGAGAATGAATACGAACGCGTCTGTTCGAAATTATTTCGAGTAAAAAAGTTCCCTAAAAAGTCCCAGATACGACTAATCTATTTCGATTTCATTTGATAGAAAAAATTTCCGACTCCACCCAAATAATCCTGACGTTGGTTCTTCCTCATTTCATAATTGATAAGTAGTAACCTACAATTTCCTAAAAACAGTCTATAAAAAAAATTCGTCCTAACTGCTACGGCGCCAGTGATGGGAATGCCTTACATACTATAGACTTATCGACATATTGTTCTTCAAAGTTGCTCTTATGCTCTTTTAGCGAATGGTGTGATACCATAACGCTAAAAGTTCATGTTCGTCATAAAAGTGAAAATGACCCATGAGTAACACTCCGCAAGACGTTCGTCCTACGCAAAGTTATTTACTTAATAAGTTTCTTGGTCTAGCTCGTGCAGTTGCGTGTGACTTGTTCAATCATATCTAAAGCTTGACTGATTACAAATAATCGGGCAAAATTAAAATTTCCATTGGCAGATTACGGACAAAATATTTTAGCAAATTAAATTCAATCAGGTTAAGAGAGAAGCGTAAAGGCGATAGCTGTCTAAAATTGCGGACAGTTAGACAAAAAAAGCGAAGGTTTGACCAATTGATAATTACTGCACCTTCGATTATTCCAACAAGTCCTTGATCTTTAAATCTTTACAGCCGGTCAGTAGATACATGTAAGATGCTCTTACTTTCCTACTATATGGCCAATATCATTACAGTGGCTTTAAAATTCTTCAAGCAGTGTTTCTGAGGGCCCGACCAAACTTTTCAAGAATGAACAATTAAAAGTCACTTACTAACGCTGAACACGAAATTCGATCACTTTAACATTCATTCACGAGGCTTTCTTCACACGGTACTATTTAGAACATCACTCTAGCATGGATATGTGAAGAGAGCTGCCTTTATTCGTTACCTTTATTCGTTAGTGTAATATAGTCTTAAACTCTTTTTATAAGTTCACAGTATGGTTCTCTGTTCTTGTCCTTTTGTAAAGATTTTTAAGACGTGTACAATATTGCATTTTTTCCATTTCCATAAACTCTTTGATAATAATTTCTAACTAATCTTTTCCTTCCTAACATTCTTAAAAGACTTAAAAAGTAAAAAATAATTCATTTAAAGCAGAGTACAGCATCCATCATCGAAAATACACGTCATTGCTTCAAAGTGCCTGAGATGAAATAGATATTGGGAAACGGGAATTTGAGAAAAAAATGACCGGGCCATCTTCAAACGGCATACACGCAGAGTTCATGAACATGAACGCATACTACTTGAAGTATGAGTACAGAGAAGAGGACATGGCATGGGGAATCAGCATGATACTTCTGTGTTCTCTTCTCATAATCATCTGTCTATTTCTGAACATCACCGTCTTCAACTTCTACAAGAAGAAAGCGAGAAATGACGTCGTTTCCTTAATCTACAGTCTGCTGTCTTTCGCTGACATCTTAGTAGCTGTTGGGGCATCTGCTACTGTAATTTGTCTTATCCAGTATTTGGCTCTTGACATGAAAGAAAAAGAAAAGGACTTTGTCTATCCCTCCATGGCATACAGTTCTTACATCTCCTTCTTCATCTCCAGCATTTCAGTTAGGATATCAATCTTCCTGAATGCATTGTTGAGTATTGTCCGGACCATCATGATAAGAGATCCGTTTAGTCAACCTAGCAGAATTGGGATCTACGTCGCTTTAGGTTTGATGACATTGTTTTGGACATTGTTAACAGCAGGAGAGGTCTACACGCAGCATCAGATCAACATCGAATTGCATTGGTCAGAATATGAAGCCGAAAGCAAACCGGATTTTCCAGAAAAACTAGAAGATGCCAAGAACAGAAAACAGTATCTCTACCTGTGGTACTACATCTACACCTCAGCTACAGGGTTCTACCATCTTTCTGAGTTTCTGGGAACCCGGTTACCCTGGTCAGTGAAATTATATTCGGTAAGAGCTGAAGAGGACAAAGCGATAAAAGCCTACATTGAAAATGCTGCTCTTTATGGAACATTCTTCATTGCTTTTGTTGTTCCATGTGTCCTTGCAATAGTCTGCCTGGTGATACAAACAGCTTATTTGAGAAAACCCGGGGTTGCAGGATCCGAGAATAACAACAAAAAAGTAACTAACACGATAATGATGCTGACCATTGTGTTCGTCTTCTGCAACACCATTAACATCGTCATCATCAGTATCGCAATGTTCTACCCTGATTGGTTTTTAAAGGGGTCCTCAGTCGACTCGAACTGGGACTACCTTGATGCTACAAAAGTGACAGATGATGGAATGATCATACGATTCTACAGGACAATGTTTGTTGTTCAACAAATCATTCCACTTCTCAATTCTACTTTGAGTCCGATGATTTTGGTCTGGCGCGGTTCAGCATTAAGACAATGTGTAAGAGGAACCACAAAAATCTGTTCCTTTGACGCATAATGTATTCTTGACATTCCATGCCATTGCAATACCAAACAAGAGGATATCATCGGCTGGACAAAATTTTGTTTTCATATTCTTGATTCTTACGATCGGGAACTAATGAGGACGAACTACCATTTTTGGTTTAATTTCATGCTAAGCCCAACCAGGAATTTTTATGTACATGTCTAAAAAAGCAAGATGTAAATGAGGCATAGCTAAGTCTCTGCATTTTATAGATAGTAAGACTGGGTCTTATAGTAATTAGATTCGCTTGCTTGATTTTGATGTATTTAGTCAATAATTCTAATTGGGTGATTGTTAAATTTTGTTTTGAACTCGACCCTTTTCTCAATTTCTTAAGATCTGTGAAACACAATTTGTACTATAATAATGTAATGGCTAAGCACTAAGCAGCTTTGAGCAAGTGATGAAACAGCCCAAGCAGTCAGAGCCTTGGTAACGGGGTTTCCAAAACTCCAAAAGTGGCACGCGAAACTAACTTGTCCGTATTTTCCTTATCCTTTGGAAAACAATTTAACCACTTATATGACTTATTAATTTAAACTCCAAAAAGTACATTCGTCAGGTGAGGCTTCCTGACAACAAGCATCCAGTTCCACCGCCCACCAAGAGATTACCAGACCACGTGCGAAGATTACAACACATCGTTAAAAGTAAGTTTTAAGCGTCAACGTTTTGATTTCTAATCACTCAGGTGCAAGGAAGGTAATTGAAACTGTTAAAAAAAGTTACCACCGGTTGAAGGTAAGTGTTAAGAAGAGCTGTTTTACGACTAGACATAGCGATGTCAGGCCCTTGCATCAGCATGTGATCTCTTACCTGGACCAGCACGTGCTTAACTGGCAGGTGGATGCTGGTCGCACAGCGTAGCTGCCAATTTAATAACTTTTTGGAGCGAGCTTATTTGCTAGATAGAGCACGCTGATATAAATTTTGTAATTGTTGTCTTAAATTTGTTGCAATATGTTTTGTAGTGTTGCACTGAATGTAACGAAGATGTTAAAACTTTCCATCGATCAAATATGTCACCCTTTCATCTTTAATAAAAATTAGATACCTACCTATGTGACCTATGTTGAGTTTCATCAAAAGTTGATAGGGCCATCAGATCATCCGACCACCCCAGAGCGAGGTTGTTCCTCGGTCATTTCGCCAGCACAGTAGAGAATTGGAGTTAGGTGGAGTGAATCCCCTGATTGGTGGCATATCAGGGAGGGATAGCATGAACTTGGTGAGCTGGTCTTTGAATTGCTCGAGGTTTTGAATGACATTCAGGTGGTAGGGCATTGCGTTCCATAACTTCGGCCCTTGAACTGCAAATGAATTATCAAACAAAGACTGGTTTGCTGCTGAGCTGTTCTTTCGTGAAGGTGGAAGTAATCGCTAGG
>JH152909.1:10823-27465 GCA_000226015.1 Mnemiopsis leidyi | reverse complement strand
TAAATGCAACTGACTGTTACTACAAATTTTGCTAAGCGGGTTTTTGTTCAACTTCATAAGAGCGGATTCCGTAGCTTCAGATGAACACGAGATGTTGGCCGTTTTGAAGATTTTCTGTATTTCTGCCTGCATTTCCTTTTCGACTGCGTTGAGTTGATCTATTGAAAAATCCATGTCACACGGTCAGTGCTGTGAAATGTCGACGTGGCGAGTAACACTTCTACTGATAACGATCACTGATAAGCGAGCTAAAAAGCAGTGCGAATACAAAGTGGTTTACTGCGAACCTGAATTGTGGGACTAGTAACCTATCACCTGAATTGTGGGACTTGTTACCTGTCGACCTGAATTGTGGGACTTGAAACTAATTATCACCAGAATTGTGGGACTAGTAACCTTTCACCTAAACTGTGGGACTAGTAACCTAAACCTATCACCGAATTACCAGCTAAGTAAGTACTTTTTAGGTTTTACTTTGTTGCAGACTAATGTACTACAAACTATATACTTCGTCTTTGACAAAAGGCAATCGCCCATTTTCTAATACTTTAAATCCTGTGAGTTGATTTAATACATTGCTAGATGGGAGCCAGGATAACTCTCCTTTTCTATCTGATCCTTGATCGGTGTAATGCGTTGTCTACATGGAATCTTACCGAGAAGTACTGTTCGAAGATGCTGGCGGTGGTCTGGAAAGCCAGCTCCACAATGGCTTGATCTCTGTCGGCAGCTGCCATGTGGAACACACTGAAAATATTGTTCCACCCGGACCGTATGTTTCGAGCTTGACTGTTTACCTGCATGAGAATGATTCAATGAAGGAATTTTACTCCACGATCTCCGATCCGCACTAATTTCATCTGGATTTGGTGAACACATTTTAATCATGGAAACTCTCTTCACAGTATCGAACGACAAAAACTGGCCAAAATACACGTAGTAAATCATTTCAAGTGAAATTTCTTGTAGTCTTGTAGAGACATTTCGAGTCTTTGAACAGTTCGAGGAAATCCAGTTTTGACTATTGATCCCGTTTTCATATTTTCCGTCAAGAGCGGAATTTCAATTTATAAATTACCATTTGAGCGATGCAGCGTACCACCATATCACGAATCAGGTTATTTTCGTTGTTCTTCATGATCGTTTCAAACGGTCGGAGGAAGTCTTTCTGGAACCTGAAGTTCGGCAACTCCCCCTGGTAAGATAGCATGTTGAGAAACTGGTTATTCTCCGGAAAAAATAACATGACGTGCGCGAGCATGTAGAAAGATTTGCCCGGGTATCATATTATATAAGTAGCAGCAATTAGACAAAAAATGACGTGTTTTCGATGCAATATCGTGAAATGACGATACACATTTCGGGAACAAGGTAAAGCACGCCTGAGACACATCTCTATACTTCTATATAGCTTCTATATAGCTAAAACACTACATAGCTATTAAACCTAATTATGCTTCAAGCTTTAACTATGCTTGAAGCCTGTCACCTGACAATATACTTCCAGCCAGAAAATGACAGGTGTTATACCTAATGAATAATTTGTAACAAAAATATGCTTAAATACGTTATAGTCCTATATAGTCCTATTCATAACAAAGAGTTCCAAACCTAATTCATTCCTAAATTTTCTTTTAGCTGATGCGCAAAACGCACTTTGTAGCTTAAACATACTATTAGCTAAAAGTGTAGGGGACAGGATCAGAGGAGAATTAAGGAAACCTTGCCATCTCGGGCCTCACAAACTTGATACTTTTCATGATATTGTGAACAATTTTCGAGGTGATTTTTATGTGACGTAACGTCTCACGTAGTGACTTGTGAATTTTATTCTTATAGATCGGTGTTCTTTGTGTTGAGGACTGTTGATGACCTCTACGATAAAATACGAATTTGTAGTGGTAAGAAACTTCTCGATTTGATCGGACTGGTTAAATCAAATTTGGAAACAATTATTTTTCATTTACAAGTAACTTTTTGACTTTTATTTTTTAGAATGCTGTTAACTCCTGACACAAATAAGAACAAATTATCTTTATTGATAATTTCAGCAATAGAATGAATTAATAAATTGATTAACCAATAGGATACAAAGAGGACACAACTCTACTGTCTGAAAATATGTGTAACAAGAAGATTGTGCATTTCAGCGAGATAATTCTTATCCGCCAAATATTGAAATTGAGACAAACTCTTCAGGGTCAACTTCATGGAAAAATTTACATGGGGTTGTTACACATGTGCTTGTGCATACAGCAGTTACAGTCGCCACAGTAGACGAGTCCAGCACTGGTGTCACACTTTCCGCCATCAGAACCGTCAGTGTCTTCTCCCTCGTCGTCGTTTCCACAGGGCATCATCAATTCGATGAACTTCTTTTCGCTGTCTGCCTCGGATTCGGCGTACCAGCATTTCTTGTTCATCTTCACAATAGCACAGTTTTCGATACCGCTCTCTTCACACGATGCCTCAGCTTGATTCAGCTTTTTGAAGCATTTTCCAACCAAGGGAATCTTTTTCTTGCAAAGCTTCTGTTCTTCACCGTCGTCGCTATCGTCTCCATCGTCGCTATCGTCTCCATCGTCGTTGTCCTCGCCATCGTCGGTTTCCTCGCCATCTTCGCCATCGTCACTGTCACCATCAGGATTAGCAGGGTTGCATTCTTCCGAATTTGCACATTGGACGGCGGGGATGTGAGAGTATTGAGATATGTAACACATGTTGTCTTTTTCTCGATCCATCAAGATGTAACCCTTGTTACCCCATCCGACTCCCCAACTGTTCCTTACCTTCCAGTACTTCTGTCCGTCCAGTTTGCCATATCCCACCACAGCCACGGCGTGATTAGGCTGTTTGTTACAGCCAGAGTCCACATATCGTCCACTTTTGTAGGACGAGAACTTGGTTCCCACCCATATTGCGACGGAGACAATGTGCTCGGAAGCAGCTTGTAGCAGGTTGGCATCCCCGTATATTCTAATGTTTCCTGTGAGTTCCACTCCGGCTTGGTCCATGGCATTGGCTACATTCTCGTAGTTGCAAGACCTGCTATCTTTACCTTTGTACGGAGCAGCACTGGTTGGTGCAATCCTGCCTTTCTTCCTGGTGTAAGTGTAGCAGTCTTCCATCCAGCCGCCGTTACAGCCATCCCTGGTGGTGGAACATTCCATGTACTCTTGTTCAGACAGACTCATGCCTTGTTTGCTGTTCTTGAAGTACATTTCTCCTTCTAGAGCAGCTGTGGCGGCAAAAGTCCAGCAAGATCCACAACTTCCTTGGTCTTTTATTCCTCCTATCTTGTCGCTGAAGTCTCGGCTTTCAGGGACATCCTGACGGAGGACCAATCTTTCCTCGGCCACTTGGGCATTGGCCTGGTGTCCTGAGGCGTTGAATCCTTGGTAGGCTTTCCTTTCTTCTTCAGTGAGGATGGAGAGGAAGTTGCATTCAGAAGTGAATGGGATGTCGGGATTAGAATTGATTTCGTCTACTACGTCAGCAAATTGGTTGAAAGCTTCATATCTTGCTCTGACGACGGCAGGTGGTTCCGACTTGGGCAGACCATCGGCTTGTGCGAACTTTTCCATGGCTTCCCTAAACTGGCTTCGTCTGTCTGACAAGGCTCCAGCCACGAGGGCAGTGAGTATGAGCAACACCTTCATCGTGATATGGTTTGAAATGAAGTTTGAGGAATAAACCTAGCTTATAAGGTAATCTTAGAACAAAGGTCCATTGTAAAAGAGGAAAAAGAGCATTGCGTTTCGAGTTCAATCTCTTAATGGAACAAAGAAGTCATTGTACAATTTAGACGAATTTGCTTTCTCAGTGCTTTATGTCACTTCCTTAACAATAAGAATGAATAAAAGCTTTGTGCGAGGACTCGGCCCTAGAGTAAAAATTTCGAACAAGTGTATCAACAATGTCGTTATAAACAATAGAGGTTCCGACTTAAAGAGGCTCACGACTACCCTCAGTCCAAACAATACGATGGTACGACTGGAAGCTTATTGTCAATGGGGTTGCTTGTTCCACTAAAAAGATTATATCACATTTTTCCAGCCTAAGGTTGTTTAATATCAGAGCCCATGCAATATTCTGGCGCTTGCACCACCTGCTAAGATAAAAAATACGGCGGTCGGCGAAATTTAAAAATATTTTTAAAGCGATGAAGACATCATCGTTAATCACCCAAAAACGTTATGCAGGGAAAATAAAAGTCTTTTGTGAATGAGGTGTTGGGATAAATTATTCTATAAGCAAAATTACTTTGGCATATGGCAATTTTTTGGCATATGGAAAATTTTTGGCATATGGCAATTGGTCACTTTGAACGACACAAGAAACAACAAGTTTTACTTGAACGATAACGTGAGAAAAATATTTAAAAATCGATTGAAAAGCAATAAGTGTCCACTGTTACTCCCTGCACTGCAGCCTACATGACCCTTTCGTAACACATGTGTTCGTGTTTGCAGCAGTTACAGTCGCTACAAAGAACCAATCCAGCACCCGCATCACACTTTTCCTCATCACCTCCCTCATCACCACTATCATCTCCGCAAGGCATCATCACCTCCACGAAGTTCTTCCCGGAGTCCTTGCCGGAGGGTGCGTAGAAACACTTCTTCACTTTGGTGATAACGCACTCTTCTTCCGAGATGTTCTTGTCTTCGCAGATCTTCTTGGCGGCAGCCTTGGTATTGGAGCAGCTTCCTAGATTGATCTTGTGGAGGCAGAGTTTCTGATCTCCGTCGTCGTCTCCGTCATTACTATCGTCTCCGTCGTCTCCGTCATCTCCGTCATCACTGTCATCACTGTCATCACTGTCATCACTGTCATCATCAGGATTAGCAGGGTTGCAGTCGTCTTCGTTTGTGCACTTAATTTCAGGGATATGAGAGTAGGAAGAAATCATGCACATATTGTTCTTTTCCCGGTCCATCAGAACGTAACCGTTGGAACCCCAGCCGGTTCCCCAACTGTTCCTGACTCTCCAGTACTTGCGGCCGTTCTCCTGACCGTAGCCCACAACGGCTACGGCATGATTGGGGGAGGTGTTACAGGTATTGTCCACATACACACCCTTGCTGTAGATCATGAAGTTGTTGTTCACGTAGACAGCTACCGATACGATGTGAGCATTGGCATACTGAAGAAGACTTGAATCTCCCTGGAAGTTAATGTTTCCTGTCAACGTGACGCCAGCGGTGTCCATAGCGTTGGCCTTAGAGGTATATCTGCACGACCTGCTGTCTTTGCCCTTGTAAGGAACGGCACTTGTCGGAGCGATCCTGCCGCTCTTCCTGGTGTAAGTGTAGCAGTCTTCCATCCAGCCGCCGTTACACCCATCCCTGGTGGTGGAACATTCCATGTACTCTTGTTCAGACAGACTCATGCCTTGCTTACTGTTCTGGAAGTACATTTCTCCTTCGAGAGCAGCTGTAGCGGCAAAGGTCCAGCAAGAACCGCAGTTTCCCTGGTTTTTGATCCCAGAGATTTTGTTACTGAAGTCTCGGCTGGCAGCCACCTTGACGGAGCCTGATCTCTTCTCCACAGAGACAGTCCTGTCGCTCTCGTGTCCGGAAACGTTGAAACCAAGGTGACCCGATCTCTCCTCAGCAGTGAGAATCGAGAGGAAATTCTTCTCTGCGACGTAAGGAACGGAGTCGTCGTCGTTGACTTTGTCCACCAGTTGGGCGTACTCTACGAAAGACTTGTACCTTTGTGCAGCTACTTGGGGGGGCTCCGACATGAGGAGTCCGTCAAATTCAGCGAACTTGTTGTAGGCTTGCTGGAATTCCTGGCGGTAGTCATGACCACACAGGGCTCCAGCCACTACGGCAGTGAAAAGGAGAATCGTCTTCATCGTTAAAAGTTGTTATGAGGGGTGAGGGGCCTTTACAGCTATATGAGGGGTCCATAACAATGGAAATTTTAATCAACGTTAGCCGAAAGGTTAATGGTTCTAATTCATTTAGACGAGCTAAAATTCTTTTGTCTAAAAGTTTTAAAAATTTCATAAGATGCTGTGAATTAAATTTTGTGCGAAAATATTTCAAGAAAAGTGTTCATGTCATTGTCTTTTGATGACGAAGGACGTACTAAGAGAAGTGACACTTAGGGGTCGACAACAGATGGACGACAGATCTCATGGCGAAGAGAGCAGTGTCTTCCAGTCATGTGAACGCTCAATGAACGAGACAAGGTATGATAAATAAAAATATGAATTAAAACTGCGCTGTTTTCTCAAATCACGAATAACCGGCTAGCCGTTTGCATTTGTTTCTATAGCCTTACCTTTTCCAGAAACTTCATAGAGAGCTGACGGAGCGAGTCGACAGCAAAGGCGGCTATCTCTTCGTTAGGTGAACAGCCAACCTAAAATGAAAATGGGTTATCTCATCTAATTCTCGATTCTAATCTCACGATCAAATACTGAATTTAACAAGTTTTTAATGAGTGTTTTAAAGAACTTTAACTGAATATTCTGTGTGACCAAGTGACCAAATGATCAGAACAGGAGGCTTCTAAAACTTAAAATAACCGCAGAATCAGTTATGAAAGTCATTAGAAAGTTGTGTCCACTGATTAAGTGAAAACATGTGACCAAATACCGAGCACGCTATTCCGTATCTCACCTTGTTGAAATGATCACCGATCACGTGCCATATCTTGCTCCACTCAATACGGATTCTGCCCATGTTGTAGTAGCTGATCTCCACGATTTTCTGAAGAGAAAACATCCGGTGTGCCACTGGATTGTTCAGTTCCTCACAACTTATCTTGCACAGCGCGTCCGTAAAGTAAACTGAGGAAGAGCAGTTTGAGTAGTAAGGAGTTCAAACAGAAATATCATTTGGTTGCTCCAGTTATAACTTTTCATGATCTGTAACCAAGGATCGACCGGGATCGCTTTTTCAGCCGGGACCGGGACCGGGACCGGGATTGGTAAAATTGGCCGGGACCGGGATTTTGCCGGGACCGGGATTGCAACCGGGACCGGGACTGTAACCGGGACCGGGATTGCGACCGGGACCGGGATTGCAACCGGGACCGGGATTGTAACCGGGACCGGGACTAAAATATTTTTGACTAAAATTACATTTTTTTAAATTTTCATTTTCAATTTCAGCAATACTTAAACCATAACTTGTAAGAACTATTTTAGAAATATACAGAAACCAATTCGCCGTTATTGAATGATATAAAAACTGAAACTTTTAAATAAGATATTATCATGACATCATGTACAAGTACTTACTTTTCAATCAAGATAATTTCGTAACTCAGTAATGAACATGGGTTGAATTAGTTTGATAGAGAACTGAGCACTTAAGATAAATTTTAAGATAAAATTTTAAGATAAAATTTAAACTACCTGCTCAGTGAGCAGGTAGTTTAAATTTTGTCTTAAGAACACGACTAGTATACATATTAGCTAGCCTGACCCTTCAGCGGGCTGTTAAAGAGAAAGATTTAAAGTACTTTGATGGAAATTGAACATCGAGATTAACAGGAGTTACACATTGGGGACACTGTTAGATTTAAGATGCAAATGTGCATGTTTCTCCAGTCGAGATAAAGCGTATGCAGCTATGCGACTTTTGATCTTAAAACTCGAGGAGAGGTTTAATCAGGGGTGATCAGCACGGATAAGCGCAGATAATGGCGGACCAGAAAACGACACAGATGTGTGAAATATAAGACGACATCGCCTGGAATCAGCTTCTTCGGGGTACCTTAGATGAACCAGGTTTTCCTGATAACGTGATTAGAGAGGAAGTCGCAAGGTATATGAAACAAAACTCTCGCCACAGAGAGTAGACCCTCTTGACTTTTGGCAGAAATACCACAAATTGTATCCAAACTTAAGTAAACTTATCAGAGTTTACGGTTTACCTATGCCCACCGCCATCTTCTGTGACAAGTGAACGCGCGTTAAAGGTGGAAAAATTACAACAGAGTACAGCTCAAACCAGACAATGTGGATATAAATCTGTCCCTGAAATACAATTCAAAAACACTGAAGTAGGATAGCAGTCACCTGCGGATTTCCGTTCACCAAATAGCCTGGAGAGAAACCCCTGCAGATGATAAATCGGGAGATGACATGAGTATCCTCATAGCAGATTTTGAAGACGAGGACAGTGAAATAGATTTTAGTGACGGCTCAGATGATTAGGACGACTGACTGTGTCCATGGTTATGTTATAAATTATAGAGATAGAGATAGAGATAGAGATAGAGATAGAGATAGAGATAGAGATAGAGATAGAGATAGAGATAGAGATAGAGATAGAGATAGAGAAGAGAAACATAAACATATAAAGCCAGGTATGCGTCTTAACAACTGAGCCTGCCCAGACCCTGCCCAGACCCTGCCCAGACCCTGCCCAGACCCTGCCCCAAGCCTGCCCAAACCCTGCCTCGGCCGTTTATCTTTTTGTCTTTTAAACATACCAGTGTAAACTTCTGAATGAATTTAATCTATTAAAGTTCTTCAATCGAGTGATTTTCGTCTCATTTAAATAATTTTGATGTATCTTACCTCAAGATATCTTCAATGCAAATTTCAAAATTCAGTAAAAATTTAAATTTAATTTCTAAATTCAATACAAAATCCCGGTCGAAATCCCGGTAAATTTCACGATTTTGACCGGGACCGGGATTTCAAAAATTGGCCGATTTTGGCCGGGACCGGGATTTCACCGGGATCCCGGTCGATCCCTGTCTGTAACTTAATCGTTACTGACAATCCCGCTCATTCAGGAGTAAAAGATATAACAAAGACGTAACATTATTCATCCTTACAATTTTTCTCAAACAAATTCTACTCTTACCGATAGCTGAGCCGTCCAGCCGATCTGAGCCGGTGAAAATACGGTCAACTGCGACAATAACGTTCTGATTGGCGCTGGTCCCCAGGGTTTGTTGCAGGGAAGAGACAAGTTTCTTATCCATCACTGGGTTGTTTTGTTTCAATATATATCAGGAAATATCATGGAGCTGGAATAATGTAACCAGAATCATAACTGATGTTCTGCTGACTGCAGAGTTGATTATGGTACAAAACTGATACATTTTGAAAATAATCTCAGCGACAACGATAAAGGCTCAAACCCGACAACAAAAAACTCACTTGTTTCTTTTTCCAAGAACTTCGTCTTGACTCCAGTCCCAATAAGTTGGGCTAACTCTAGTTGACTGATTACTTTGAGAATCTGCGGATAATTATTGTACTCGTCAAATAGGTCAGGCAAACTAATTTCTTTATCGAGAGATAACCCAATAAAATCGAGAGACACACCAATATAAAATACTCCAATTTTGAATTAAAATTTTACTCACATCATACCAGCTCTCCTCCAAATAATTACAATCGTTAAAAGCGATAGTAATGAGGGCCTTTATAGCTTCTAGGTTCTTGGGTTTGATCTCGCTAAATCCGCTGCTAACATTCAACATGGTGAACCGTGCTAGGGACTGGATATAGGCTGAACGGACCAACTGGAAAAAACATTGTCAATTTCAGTGATGAGAAAGATTTATTGTTCGCCTATACGAGGCTTTAACTAATGGAGCGATGTATTACCCTCGTCCCAATAAGTATTCTAATTCGCGTAAGAAAACCTTCCTACTGAAATTTCGTTAAGTATTTCGGTAAGTACAGTGTTACTCAGGAAAACTGAAAGATAACTCACGCTGGCTTTGAAGATGCAGGCGACCCTGACGGCACACTTGAAGCCAGCTAGACACTGCGCTATGAGTTCTGCGTCGTTACAATCTTGTAGTGTGATACTGAACACCGCCAAAAACGGAGTCCAGGTCAACTGAGGGGTTAAGCATGCTGATTTAAACTAAAGAGTTGCGGCCGTACGACGTTGTTGAATCTGGAGATCTGTGTAACTCAATAGTTATAGTTCAAATATATGTACTTACACAAATTATCTATTGCAACAAAGCCCAAATATCACATCGACCTACTTACCACCAACCTACTTACCATCAACCAACTTACCATCAACCTACTTACCATCAACCTACTCACCATCAACCTACTTACCATCAACCTATTTACCATCAACCTACTTACCATCAACCTACTTACCATCAACCTACTTACCATCAACCTACTTACAATCAACCTACTTACCATCTACCTACTTACCATCAACCTACTTACCATCAACCTACTTACCATCATCAACATGGGCCTGACATGCTCGGAGTGGGAGGCTGATGTGAAGACCGTGTCCTTCTTGCTCACTCCCTCCATCATGACTAGAGCGTTCTTACTGAGATCTGTCATCGCCTCCTTGTACAGCTGCCGCTTTTGTGACTCGTTTGCTCCACCTAACAAGTGTGGGTTACCGTGGGGTCTGTTACTAGGGTTAGTGCACCGATATGGGTACTAGGGTCCCAAATTTTGGTTTGCTGTTTTGATTTCGCGTGTACCACTAGGACAACTAACTTAGACCGTATAAAATTATTGAGATGTATACGGAGATCTCCAGCAATCAGAACTCAAAATTTAAACAAAGAAAAAGTATCGTACGAGCAGCGTTGACTCTGGTCAGCTCTCCCTTGTCGTATCTCATCTTGATCTCATTGGCGGATATCTCGTCGTATATCCCCTCCAGGTACTCAGGAGGGAGGTCCTGGGAGTCGTTTATACCCCGGTTCATCTTGATGTAGTCCGGCTTGGTTATCTTGTTCCGCACCTGCAATATCAGGTGTTGTGATTGAGACGATTCACGATGTAACGGTTAAGGTGTAGCGGTCACTTAACGCTAGGCAATAGTCATGTGACCGTGATTTATGGAGTGGGGTGTCACCCGCTTTCTGCCGCTGCCGCGCTGGTCGATTTGCTGCAATGATGGGAAAAAAAGCGGATTCCCCCTATTTCTCACACCCTTGTGTGCGATCGTCTTTAATAGCGAACATGAGATGAGGCGGTACTACACACAAAGGGGAAATGTGGCCGAATGAATGTTCTCTGTGACAAACCAACCTGATCATTGTGCAAATCTGTAGTTAACATGATGATGGAATAAGCGAGAACGTAACACGTGTCAGCACTGGCAAACATTTCCAACTCAGGATTGTTCTCGTAGTAGCGCTGAGCGAACTTCAACATCAGTCGATCTATCTTCTGTGCTTCCCCCGGGAGTCGGAAACCGGCCAGAAAAGTCCGCAGAGCCGTCACAATTGCCATGTCGTTAAAGTCCAACTGGTCTACGTAGTCCGACATTATTTTCTTACATTCCTCCGAATCGTCCCCGAGAATCTCGCCTATCATCGTCTTGCTGAGACGCTCGTCCGTATGGAAAAACCTGAGCAGTACAGCATTATCTTCTATTTTAATCGCGATGTTTTTAACAATTTACATTTTAAGTACACGAAGTGTGCCTTAATAGACGTGAAACAACAGCTGTTCAAATTTGAATTGTCAAGCGAACCTGGCAACGTCAGCTGAGGTAGGTCCGATCAGACCAGCGTCTTGCAGAAACTCTATACCCTTTTTAGGCTTTTTATTGAATTTCTCGATTCCTTGCTCTAGGATACTCTTCTGTTTCTTTATATTCTCAAACTGAATAAGGGTATTTAATTTTAATGTGAATTACAAAACGTTATAGGCAAAAATGCGGATACTTTATCAGTAAAATAATCATAGCATCCAATAAAATCTGTCAAGAAAAGATAGCAAGAAACTATACTAGAAACTCATGAACAGATTCTTTTTAAATGACCAGATTTTAAACAAAAAAGACACGTACCTCCTGTGGGTTATCGAGGAGACCAGCAGAAGCCAGGGAGCTCATGGAGGTGGAACGAGGTATAGAGCGGGGTGTATCGTTACCGGGCGTATCCAGCAGCTTCTCCTCCAGCGTGTCTTTACTCTCACCGTCTTTTTCTGGGGGAGAATGGCAGTAAGGCAACGAGCTCAGAATAAAAAGTATAGTTCTAATTTCGAGACTTTGGCGCTCTGACTCGCTTTACTACCGATCTTACCGGTTGTCTCGCTCTGACTCTCTTTACTACCGATCTTACCGGTTGTCTCGCTCTGACTCTCTTTACTGCCGATCTTACCGGTTGTCTCGCTCTGACTCTCTTTACTACCGATCTTACCGGTTGTCTCGCTCTGACTCTCTTTAATACCGATCTTACCGGTTGTCTCGTCAAGTCGTTGTTGAGGACGTCTGTACATGTCTTTACTCCACTCGACCAGGCACTTTAGGATAGATACTAGACATTCCATTCCTTTGTGTTGTAGTTGTGCTTCTTGTTGGGGCGTTAGGCCATGGTCAGCTAGGTTACCCTGAAATAAAAAGGGTGAGATGAAAGAATCATCGAGCTAAATTTATCCCAAACTAAATTTATCTCTCCCTAAATAAGATACAGAGATCGTATACTTTCATTTGCAGCAGTGGAAAATACATACGATGTTTCAGTAGCTAGGAAGGATTTAAAGCTTAAACCTAAGTTAAATTTACCTGAGCTATTCTGCTGATGTCGTTGACTAATCTCTCAAAAATATTATCCAGAACCATATCACAGTCATAGTTCAAGTAGATATCAACAATAATCTGGAAAAGTGACCATTTAAGAGAATTAACGATAAGCAATAATTTTCAGAAATTATCCATGTGACACATCTAGCTTGCTATTATAGTATAATCAAAACTTTAATTTTGAAAAAAGAAAGATGGTAGTTTGAAGTCTTCTGACCTGGGGATCAGCACACACTTTAGCCAGGGCTCTCATGACGAACCATTTGTGTTGGAACGAGTAGGATGGGTTCTCCAGCACCGACAGGAAGATGTCTTTGAAGAAAACCTAGAAATTATATACGTCTTGAACTTCAGCTGACATACAAGTTCTGAGTGTGGTAATTCTTGCCTTGAGCTCAACATAAAAACTTGCTTGTCTTCTTAAATCAATCAATCTATTAAAAGATATATCAGATGATAGCAAACCTCTATTTGCATCTTTAAATGATATTTAAAATTTGAGATTAAGATGAGGAATATAGATAGCGATATCTCAAATACGCTGGGGTCTGTGGAAACTCCATTCTTGCTTAGAGCAACACACCTGAAAATAATCTCAATTAGATACCACTTTTGAAATAGAGTTTTGAATTCTCTACTCAAGGGTCGAAGTGGTCAAACTAGGCGTGAGATCGTTCAATAAATACTGTAAATAATTACACTACAAACTCACAGGAATTGCTTGATGAGTTGAGCGAAAGTTTTGTGGGACTTCATAACCGGACCGGCATGGTTCTGCATAACACTCAGTAAGAGTTGGAGAGCTAGCATCTTGCTTCGCATCTCGTGGGACCTGCAGAAGAATACGTAAAAATAGAGGCAATGGGAATAACATCAGTCCTATTATGCATGTGCAATAGATAATTATATAATGTGTAATGCATCTGTATAAATGTGCAATACATCAGTACACGAGTACGCCCTACCGATACATCATCAACTATGCCCATGTGTACAATGGACACTCTACAATGTACATTGTGCTTAAGAATAATAGGAGACATGGTTGCAAAGTTACGCAGATGAAGATAACAATGGCCTCAGAATGTGTGTAGTCGTTGATACATTGACTGCTAACAAATAAAAGAACAAAACGAGGAACAGTACGAGTGGAGAGAAGTTATAAGTTATATATAATATATCCGGAGAATGCATTTCTCGATGTTGAAACGTCGCACCTGACTTTACAATGGTCAATTGCTATCACCTGATTCTTGTCATTCCTACAATATGCCCCAATTCTAATTATTATCTTCCTACCTGGGATCTATAGGACCCTCGGGCATGGGCTGCATGGTCATCTTACAGAGCGTTCGCAAGACAAGGTACGCGTCTCTCATGTACACGTTGTCGAACTTGACACTCTTTTTCTGTGTCGTCTGAAGATATTTGGTGTTAGTACAAGAGTTGGTGTGAAACAGGTGTTGTGTTTGTGCAGGGTTTGTGTCGTCTGTAGATATTTGGTGTTAGTACAAGAGTTGGTGTGAAACAGGGGCTTGTGTTTGTGCAGGGTTTGGTGTAACTGCAAGAGAAATGGGGGTGCTTCCGTTACTTTAACAGCTCTGTGCACGTCAAAAAAGAAAGTCGTTAAAAGGATGATTATAGACTAAGGGTACAATCCGTTTGCTTATAAATTTATCGATGGTTTAAGTGCAATAATTAGGCTTATAGTCTAAGCAGGTAGATATCGGGTGCTGAAATATGGTGTAGCTTCAGAGTTCTGATCATTGTGCGTTATTAATGCTAGCACAGTACTGTCGACTAACCAGAATAGGTTGAAGACGTTTGGCACACTCCTGTGTAAAAGTAAAAACAATAAATCACAAAAACAACAAAAACAATAAATAAGATTAATAGTAAAATAACACACTTTAAGAAACTTGATTTCCGCCGAAAAGTGGAGTCTAATTAATAGAAGCAAACCAATTTAATGATAGCCCCAAATACCGACCCCGTTTACATTTTTCAGATTATTTTCGTTCCTCTGCTCATTCTCGACTGGTTCAGAAGTCGACCCCCTGTCGTCTTTTTCTGTACTCCTATCAGCTTTTTCGCTCGGTTCACTTTGGCCGTCATCCAATTTCTCACTCCGCAAGCTCTCGCCACAGTTTGTCTCGCTTTGCACGCTTTCACCACAATTTGTGTCGCTGCGTTCGCTCTGAGTTTCTTCACCAGGCTGAGTAATGTTAAACATGGAATCGTCTGCTTTGAGCATGCCTTCTTCACTCTGAAATAAAACATGTTTACAAGATTGCCAGGGTGATTTCAGAAAACTTAGGCCGTAAAACTTAACATATCACGAAAAGAATGAGACATTGAGTAATAATGAAGGACGTGAAACTATAAAGACAGAAAACATTTCACATAAGTCATGTCACCTCAACCTCACGGACTGCCGCCTCTATGATGCCGTCAACAAGAGATCTAGATATCGTGAACACGTCCTCATCTCCACTCAACGAGACTGAGCCTCCTGGTGAGTGATATATAAATTCCTAAAGTTAGTTTATATGTAATATGTTGCACATCTTCCTCCCTAATAGTAATTTGACTCTTCGGTGAAAATGTTCATTTTACAATTCTAATTTCAAGAGAAGTCTAAGTAACTTAAAACATGTTACCGGCACTTTCCGACCCCTTCTCCGTCGAGTTGGCTGCAGGTGCCGCATCTTGAACAACGTTATCGTTGTTCCTGGAAGTCTGATCTTGCGAACCGCTCTTGTTTTTCGGTGTACTGGCCGTTCTGTCAACCTCTCGGGATTGAACAGAGGAGGAATCGTCCGGGTGGCCGTTAACCGTGGTGGCTTCTTTGCTGACTGTTCCTTCTGCCGATGTCTTCACGATCTCTGGAGCTGATTTCTTGAGCAGGTGCGCTGACTGGGATGTATTGAAGTAAGCTCATAGAAAATTTGAGAAATGTACATTTATGAACACACAGATTATATTCACTGCCTATTCAAACATGTATCCACAATCGATTATCCTTTATAGCCGATTTTTATCGTCATTTGTGGCCACATTGCGTGGGAGACAGTATAATTTCTACACGTACCACAGTGTGTAACGTTGTGTGACACAGCAATATTCTGCAATAGCGCGAAAAAGTTTCGTTACATTAAATGATATCGCGCGTTCCACAAAATCATCAAAACCCAGAATGCCACATTCACTTAGACTGGCGTATCTTATTTCACTTTAGATCGAGTCTTATCGAGAATAAAAAAGAAGCAATAATTGAATCGTAGAGGAGAGTCAGCATGTGACACGAAGCGAACACCGATTTTAAAACACTGCGGTTCAATCAGACACTTTGAAACTAACACACCAACAGGGAAAATAGAATCTACAAGTGTGTATAGAAAATAGAAATGGAAAAGGACGTGCCTAGAACAATCTATTGAGCTCCGTAGCTCTTTCAATCACAGTAGCTCATGTAATGGTTTCCATCTTTGGGTTGCTTCACTTTTTGTATAACATATCGATCATACATTTTGGCTTCGGGAACAACCAGAAAATATGTGATGGAAGGCTAAAAGCCTACCGCTAGCAGTACATTATTGTAATCTAGATGATATCCTGCATGACCAGGACTAGGACTTAAGAGTAAGAGTTGGCAAGCATTAAGATAATTTGAAAATAACCAGGCTCTTTTTTTTTACATTCAATCTTTTCTCAAAGGCGAGAGAAAAATTCACGGAAATTTGATAAAATAGAAGACCGAAATTAAGAATGAATCTTGTATTTTGGAATATCTTAGAAAATATATTTTGGACTAATTTGAACAAGTTATTACTCACGTTGTACTCCATTAGAGAAAAACAAACAGAGAGCATCTGAGTGAGGGTTGCCTTGGCGGTGGCACTGTTCACTGTGTTCTTGGTAAAGAGGTTTATGTTGTAGCAACATCGTATAGCTGTAAGGAGAGCCATCTCATGTATCTCACAGGTCTGACTTGTCACGGCAGTCAACAGAGCCTGAATAAATGTTGTAGTCAGTTTTGTGTGTGTGTGTGTGTGTGTGTGTGTGTGTGTGTGTGTGTGTGTGTGTGTGTGTGTGTGTGTGTGTGTGTGTGTGTGTGTGTGTGTGTGTGTGTG
>JH152908.1:129911-144956 GCA_000226015.1 Mnemiopsis leidyi | reverse complement strand
CATATGTGAACGACCCCTTAATGTTAATCTTATGAAGAGTCCGCAGTGTATCCTAAACTTCAAACTTATCCTAAATGTCGATTAAGTAGGAGTCATGCATGAACGACAACGTTTTCTTTCAAATTTGTACTAGTGCAACAAAATTCTAATTCTATTTCTTTGGATATGATTATGATATGGAGGTTAGCTGGCATAATAAGCGGCCGCCGACACGAAAAAGCGGTTGCAATTCTTGTTTGACCATTTAGCCTCTGTCCAGGTGTCGTGGTCAAATGGTAAAATTTCCATGATCACGGTTAAATTTTCAATTTTACTGTGTTCAAATGGTCATAATTGTTTTCATGACCAAATTTAAGTGCTGTGGGTCCACGGCAGCTCCCCTGTGGAACACCGTAGAGAACAGGCAATCTGTCTGATCCAAGACAGACACACACTGCTCTCTATTCGACAGATAGCTTCCCATTAATTTTAATGGGATACCTCTGAATTCGATTGACTCATATTATTATGGATGCGCTTGCTGAAATGTGAAGTGGTCCGGGGACCAGTCTAGCTTCTTGTAGACTGCCGCTAAGTGATGATCATATATGGTACCTATTTCCCCTCTGTTTTTTGCATTTTGTTATCTAAAATGGTTTTACCTTTTGACATTGGTACAAAATAATTTATTCTTATTTCTTTAATTCATTTTTGTTTTCTTTTAATGGAAAAATTCAAATTTTCCATAGCTAAAATGGTGAAACAAAATTAAAATTAAACTACGCAATTAAGGTCTAATTGGATCAAATTCTATTTACCGGGCCCCTTTATTTAAATTTACTGGGCTTAAACCCTTTCCCCGAGAGACCCTGGTAAATAAAGGGTTTACTGTACTTTCTTTCAGCCATTTCATTTATAATCTTATTTTAAATTTTCTGCTTCAATTTTTCTGAATACTATTTTGAATAAAAGTTACCATTATCATCAGATTATATTTTCATTCAGAGGTGGCTCGTGAAGGATTTGTTTGTTTTGGGATATTTGAAATATATAATTCTGGTATGTATAAGCACAAGCAAGTGCAACATGTGAAATTACAGTAATAGACTTTGCCTAAGCCTTTGCTAAACACGTATATCCCTGTACGAGCTTATTGTCGAGGTTTTACCCGATTCGCGCGCGGCTCGCAGTTAGACGGATATCATTTCGTGATAGCGTCAATGGTCAAGAAAGCGCGTGACGGCCGCGACAGTATGTTATCAACCTACAAGTACAATGCAAGCTTGAAGCTTAGCGCGAAATTAGTACGGACGCGCGCGACGCAAAAGCTCACACTATGTACGTCCCGATAGCGTCTGAGCTATGTTGAATGTATACGTGTTTATCAACGGGCGATCAACAGGCCAGAAATGCGTGACAGCGCGTGATGGCCGCGACAGTAGGTTATCAACCTACAACGTGTTTAGCGCATATGTGTTGCCTTGCGTTGCGGCCCATTTTCAATTTCTTCGGGGCGGCAGCAGGTCAGACAACGTCTGACAACATATGTGTGTGTGCGCGGGTCCGGATTCGGATTAAGGTCGCCAGCTCGCTCCAAACTCTAATGGATGGTTGTAGCCAGATCGCTCACACACAACACAGTGTGTGGCATGATATTTGATATTACTGAGAGTCATGTCAGGTCCATTTTAATCATTATCATATACCGAACTTCGACGTTAAGTTTATATGTTGAAGTTTATTTGACGAGATGATATCCGTCTACCGTAGCTGCGTGAGTCGGGTATCACCGCGACAAAAGTTTATATGTTAAAGCAAGTTAATATGTTGAAGCAACTTTCCCATTGCTCCAAAATTCTGCTCCATCAACTTCCGGACAACGCGTCGGTAATCTCGAATCTTCACTTTCACATCCACAGCTCTCATACAAAATAAAAACAGTTTACAAGTCTTAAAATAGTGTCTGTAGTCCATGAAAACAAATAGTTTCTATAATTCTTCTTTCTTATATGAAGGTGCTACTTATCTGACCAGGAGAGGCCATTAATGCACAGATACGGTATTCTTTTGAAAAAGAAAAAAAATCATACGATTTATACCATTAAAACTGTTGTCACATTGGCCTTAAGTAGATAAGATAATTAGAACTGTAACACGATAAATGTGTGCTCAAAAGATCAACTCCTGTATCAAAGTTTTCAAAGCGAAAAATTTTTATCATAAATACATACATATGAAAAGGCATTTGAAATGGACAGTTATGACATTTGGCATTTTTATCTTGTATTGAATTCAGCATGAACTTCTGTGCTACAACTGAGTCTATCTTTAAACTTGGTAAATGACCAAAAGTCATATCTTTAGGCCTAGGCAATACGCAAAAGTAGAAAGATCAATTTCAATTGATCAAATGAAGGCACTCTTTGAAAGGCTGTGACTTGGAGATGACAATATTTTTGCATATTTTCCATAATTTTCAAACTCGAGAATTGTTTATACCACCTCCAATTAACATTTTGATCTTTGAGAAGTTATTATTTTAGCTGGGAAGTATTTTAAATCCAAATGTCATAATTATGTCCCAACAATCAAAATTTCTCAATTTGCAAGGCCCGAATAAGTTTGCTCTGGTTGTGTCATATCCGCAAGTTCCAAATTGAGGTTATCTTAAATTACGTTATCCTGGGTAAGCCAAAAATTACCAGCGAAGGAGTTGCCGTGATTTGCCAAACTTAAAAACTTTTTTCTATACAAACACAAGGCTCTTTAAGCAACCTAATACTTATTTAAATGAAACTTATGCCGTTTATGTTTTAAATTCAGAACATATAAGTAATATTTAAATCATAACTTTAATAGGTTGTTTTCACAAATACGCATCATAACGGCTTTCTCCAAATATCAAACTTCAATAAAAATTAGACTTTACACGCGGTAGATTAACACCAGTATATAACAACACACATGACACAAGTACAACGATGGAGATCGGGAGCCTCGGTATGTATAATTGTCATGGTAACCAGGGTATGTAACTATATACACCACAACAAACATAATCTTCAAGCTTCTTCAAGCAAAGTAGGCACCAAAATATAATATAACGAAAATCTAACATTTACAGCTGCATCTCCAAACCATGGCAACAGCGAAAGTGACATTCGGATTAAATTGACACGAATTTCGGGGTCAAACAAGAAGGTGATGGTCGGAGCGTCTTCCTCGCTGTTGCCATAATTGCATCCACACAAGCCCACTGTTATACCCACATCCAGGGATAACATTTGGCAATATTTGTGCACCCTAATCAGAACAAGCATTTTTGGTAAATTTCAGGAGGATGGTTCCGAAGGACAGTTTTATGTTGGCACTATTGTTACAAGTGGTTGGAAATGAAAACAGGGCGAAGTGGCATGTCTTAAAGTGGTGCACGTAAAAACGGGTATGTATAAATTAATAAAAAAGATCAAATAAAAGAAACAGAGAAGATGGATGCTATTCTGGCCCTTTAGGCGGTATGAGATGACTGAACCTAGCTCGTGGGTCAAGAGACCGGTTGAATAGGTTGGGGAATCCTCCCAATCCGTGGGATGAAGACGATCCCGGTCCAGGATATTTGAGGTGTGTTTGTAGGTGCTGGGGACGCATATAAATGTCAGGAATATTGGTGGGCAGTGAGGAGGGTGGTAACAGCTTCTGAGGGTCTGTCTGAAGGAGCTTACGTCGCTGTTCTTCCAAGTGAATCAACATTTCCCGGGACATGGCTGCTTGTGCCTGCTGCTGTTGCATTTCATGCTCGCGGTGCGCAGCTGCCTGGTGCTGTCGCAAAGAGTTCTCATACATAGTTCTGGCAAGGTGCTGGTGCAGGCGCTCCTGGTCAAGACGACTCAACTGTTCACTGGTGTAGTTAGAGATTGAGTGGCGGAGGGGGTCGTAACCAGCGTGTCCGTACAGACTTCCCGCGAGACCAGAGTAGGGTGGACGTATGGAAGGTGCAGGAAACCTGTTACCTGTAAAGTCAACTGTAAGCTAGATCAGATAAATAGGCGCCAGAAGCCACGTCGAGTTGAGGTGATGATGTTTTAGGCCAACTGTTAGTGTGATAATCATTGAAATTTGCCTAATGTCGCTTTCGAAAATATAAGCCTAAGTACAGATGGCGACTTTTCCAAAAAACGTAACTGATAAAAACACTTACCAAGCCCATGCAATGTTTGCATTTCCCTGACTCCCAATGCGTGATGAGACTGATGAACTGCAGAAAACGTTAATTAGTCTCTCTGTACCAAAATATACATAAAATTGTACGGTTGCCGGTTGCATTAACACAATGTTGTCGGGAACCGACACAAAGTGAAACAATTCCAAATTGTGTCGGTCCTCGTTAATACTGTTAGCAACTTACCCTTATTAGCAGGATTGAAGGGGTTACTAGCTCCATGAGAAAAGGGAGAAGCCGGAGTCGGAGGTAAACCGTGAAGCCCAGCGGCAAAGGAGGGATATTCCCGGCTAACTTCTCGTTTCCCACTAGTTAAGAAAGCTCGAGCCGAACTTTCGCCACCTGCGCCAACTACACTTGCTCCGTTCAGTGGATCTTTAGCCTGAAATTCGACATAATAAGAATACCTGATTACAAATGACCTAAATCGGGACGGTGGTGCGTGGCATATCTGAGAGTGAGGGGTGCTGACCAGAGTAAATACGATATGAATATAGCTATCACACAGCATTAATGTGTTAGTTAGCACAGGAGATCGAAACTCGAACATGAAAACTTGTTAAACTGTCCTAGATTAAATCAAGAATTGAATCATAAACTAGAATTAATTAAATGCGCGCCAAAAGTTACGCGCGCGATCGCTAAATGTTTAACGCAACAGTCTTTATACAAAGAATTCGGCCTAATCTTGCTAGCAATAGCTCAGACAGTGGCACATTTTCGTTATTTTCAAATACACGCCCCCGAGTTTTAGAGTATCAAAACGCATAATCACGCCCCTTTCCCTATATTCTTCTGTTTACTAAGACAGCAGACAACGTCCCCAAACTTTTTTAATCAATAGCCATGTTGTTGTTCCATTAGAGGACAGAAATATAAAAAGAGCATGTACCACTATGGAATTTTCTTAGTTTTACTGGATTTATTCACATTATCTTGGCTGATACTGAGTTAATTGTAACAGAGCCAATTGCACCATTAAAAGTACCCAAACATACAAAATGTTACAGCGCAACAAATATTTGGGATCTAAAGCTAGGACATGTGTCATACTTCAATTCAGACTAAAAACGAAACTGAGGTATCTTCAACAGACATCAAGTTAGAGCAATCTTCAAAACTATCGACTAATAATATTGAATAACCATATCAGTCAAACTGACTCCTGCTTATTATACCCCGCTAGGTATGCAAGGACATTATAAATATTGAGAGGCTTTGTCAAGCACCAAAGTGTTAAGCACGAGCCCTGGGCGCACGCATTGGTGGCCGTATGCCTCACTTCAATCTTACTATTTTATCGGCCTGTAAATCATAAAGGAACACTTTCAGCCTTAGTTCTTAAATTGCATCTCATTATCTGCCACCTTGAAATGGACAGTTAACTTCATATTACACCCTCAACGTTCAAAGATATCTACACGTACGTCATTGAATAAATTCTTCATTCTTCTTAATTAGATTTGTGTTTGTTTCCTCAATCGCCTAAAATCAGAATGTTTTTCTCAATGTCACAACTCAAGGGATGGTCGTTATTAGTCATGAAATTAATTTGAGAACCACGCGTTATCATTACAATACTATCTAAGATACAGAAAGATCCACGTACCAGTTGTATGAAATTGGCCTATTTTCGAACTTACTAAATATTTTAAGAATACAATTTTGAGATCTCGACAGACAGGTGAACGTTGAATTTATAAGCTAAGGCTTTTCTAGACCACCCATTCAGGAATGATGCTAGCTAATATGTGGTCATTTTAGAATATAATGATTGGATACAGGATTGCTTTAGTTGTTCCGATGCGAGCGATCGCTTAAGATCAGAATAACAATCAGATTCACGTATAAAAATTTGGATTCACACCAGATATTCTAATGGGAATAATGAGGGAGGATTATTGGACGTGCAAACATGACAAGGAATACTTACACCGATACTGTAAACTGGGATCTAACTGACTTCCTTAAACCCGCCAAGTTTTGACAAATAGGTTGTCACAGCCAACAACACACACACACACACTTAAACAATGCGCTCATGAGATAATGTGACAGATAAATTTTATAAATCAGGAAAGTAAACGAGAGCGTGACACTTTACCTCTTGTTGTTTCTTGTAGATAAGTCGTGCTATGTAAACATGTATACTGTTCCACTTCTTCTCTGTCAATCGCTGAAAAGAGAAAAGATAATTACAAAGGAGCATTGTACAATTCATTGTGGCACCACCACCACCTTTATCAATTTTCACGGGTAAACAACAAATGAGTAAAATTAGCAGGTCAGTTCTTTCATGTCCTATACAAGTACTCACAGTCCGGTTTTAGCCAACACGGAATTCCTACACATAACAAGGTGATTAGGATCACGTGACCCGGGGGTGCACATCGGTTGTTGGGATGGGGTTATAGAGATCATACAAAAGTAACGACGAATCATCAGAATGAGCTACATTCTGCAGCGCGACACATTATATCATGACAGTAAATATTTGAGCTGATAACTTGACACTAAGTCTCACGTGGCATATTGCCAGAAATTTTGTCGTTATGAGTTGTGTAGTAGAGGATAATTTTATTGTACCTTGTCCAATGTAGGCATTGTGTAGAACAGAGCACAAAGTTACATAGTGTTGTGAATATCATTGCATATTTGGATGGTAACAGGGGTGAATTTGAGTCCTAAGTACATAAGTCATATGTTAAGTAGACATTGTATATATTGTACAATTAAATGGGCTGTAATTTCAAAATGTACATGTTTTAACCAAGCCGTTCAAACAGTAACGATTTATGTCAAATAAGTAATGTATGCTACTTACGAGGCACAAAAATTAATAAAATACGTCATGCAGGGTTACAGAAGATACGGTTTATTGAATTGATATATTCGGTAAGTGATATGTGAACAAGAGATATGAGTAGAGTATCGGATGACTGCCCCGCCCTTTTCTGTGTTTTACTTTTCACAGCATTTAAAACAACCTTCACAGTGCGTGCGGCAATGGTATTACAGTGTTTTTAATGACAGGTAAAAACAATCGCCATGCTCCGGCGCCTAGCAGCATGAATAACTTAGGTGCGCTAAGTAATTAAGTTTGAGGTTGCGGATGATTTCATTGCACACATAGCGACACGTTATATTGTTACTGCGAAGATGATTAGTTCTGTGATTGAACCATCAACCGCATCAGTCTTCAAGACACGTTGCAGCAAATGCAATGACGGCAAGGCTACTGTATGACCGGCAAAGTTTTGCCTCTTGTCTCAATTTTTATGACGAAGTGTGCATGTCAATCAATACGTGTACATATATATTGCAGGTAACCAATCACACTTGATGAAAAAGCAACACCAATCACATAATGCAATGATGAAGGAGACTCGCTACATGATGACACAACGATTAGAACTACTCAGCCTGTATTGATGTGTTAAGTGTCGATACATGACACATCAGCAAGGCACGCGTCTTAACTTACATAGTATACGGTGATGTGCTGTTATCATTGATGTGCAGAAATTGACATGCAGTATTTACAGATGGTCCTCACAAATACATGATGTATCACATCACACGCACAAGCGACAGTTTTAACAGTTTAGTGATGACAAACATGATAGGTGGTTTTGTAATGTTTAAATTTCTGTAATAAAGATACAGATAAGAGTACTTGGAATGGAACGTAGTTATCTAATTTTCGTTCTCACAGAACGGTATCCTTGATTAAATGTTTTGGTTACCGAGGTGAAGACGAGATGAAGCATATACACCCATATATAGACGTAGAAATGTTACAGGGAACGATCAGTTGCAAACTGCAAATGAATAAATTAGAGGCCTTAAGTCGGACGTGAAGCTAAGTTTATCATATTTTCGGGTTTTAATTCACTTACATTTTTTGTAAGTTTTAAACCATTGACATTGCAGTTTTATTTAAACCACATATTTTGTAAGAAAAAACTTGAGCGTAAGTTTTAAAAGCCATTTGTGTTTTACGAAACATAAAATATCACATTATCTCCCAAAACAAATTTATATTTCTAACTGTGCTTTGTGATATTTAACCTAAGTTCATTTGGATGGAACGCTTAATCGAACGATAATCTATTGTACGTGTTTGTGTTTTCAATTCATTGTAACTGAGACTGTTCGTGTTGCAGCTCTTCCAAAACACTGATTTGAAATCTTAAAACTAAGCTGACAGTGAAATGTTCATGGAGGAGCCTTAACAAGAGCTTAAGGATATAAATATTCAAAAGTATGGGTACTGTGACTTAATATATATATGACAAGAATTCCAAGAATGTAGGACGTGAGTGGGGAAAGGAATATTTTAAAGTGTGGTGCGTGAATTTTACAAGAAAGTAAAGCAGACACTTGCAACAAGTAACAGATCGCAGCAGTAACAATAGTTCAGCAAGAGAAATGCAATCATTGAAACAGGCGTAAAGCAACAGTAAGACAGTAGAGAGAAGTTATAATAATACAAAGATATTATCTAGATCTGGAACAAGAAAGAGAGAGCAAGAAGGGGTACAAGAGCAATTAAAGAAGACAGATAAGGGGCGGTGAACTACTCACTTTAAATGCGGACGACGAGGCGGGGCCGCCTCCTATCTTGGGGGCGGGAACCCTCACCGAGGGTTTGTACATTGTGTTCAGTTGCTGTAGGGAGGGGTACAACTTTAGAGACAAGGAGAAAGAGATTAGCACGTGTTATAATTATCACAAGATATTATCCGCCATGCTGCACGGATCCACAGCGCAGGGTTGGTGTACCCGCTTCATTGTGAAGATTGAAATACATGCAGAGTTGAGAGGGTTACATGGTTACTCCTTCATAAACAATATGTTGCAATGTTTGTAGCATTTGAGAGAACTAGATATCGACAAATTATAGGGTTTCTCATGAAGAATGTTAACGTGAAGAATTGTGACAATGCTATATTGCAATTGGCAGTATGTACGTGAATTACCTTCTCTTTCAGTCTAAGAAATTAAAATTCCCACAGAAGTAGGCATAAATATGACAACGTTGTTATCGCCCCGTTTGGGATCTCAATTTCTTTGAATAGTTACGGTAATGACAGCACCTTACGGCTTAC
Organism: Mnemiopsis leidyi; assembly: GCA_000226015.1. NCBI lineage: Eukaryota > Metazoa > Ctenophora > Tentaculata > Lobata > Bolinopsidae > Mnemiopsis > Mnemiopsis leidyi. The sequence goes on along the minus strand of JH152908.1, from coordinate 135,647 downwards.
AATACCAAATATGGTATCGACAATAATGAAGTAGATGACGGCTCACGCGTCACATTTCAAGTTGCAGAGTACCGCCAGGGGGAGGTTGACAGTTTCAATTAGAAGGGACATAAAGATACAGTCTGCAACATTGGTAGAGCTCACCCCGACACTTGAAGCTGGAATTACAGTGCTACGTTTATACGTAACGGCAAGGTGTAAGCATAACATCGGCAAAGTTAAGAATTAGAACCATAAGTGTGTAGTTACGCATGACAGCAGCTCACCAAGGTGTACTGTAAGCAAGCAAGATCGATTTATAAAGAAGTGGGCACTTATGAAATTGTCTTTGGCTCTCTTCCTGTCTCCAAATCGACCTTTATATTTTTCCACGGTATGATTTAACGCCAGACAGCTTTGGTGAGCCGACGCCCAAAATGTTTATAGATTTGAGAGATATTTGACATAACCATAATTATATCTACATCTAGCAAACATTAATTACTACCATTGCTACTTGAGTTGATGTTTCAATCTGAGGACAGTTTTTAACTTCACTGCTCTCCAATAAAATTAATAGAGCTTTATTTGGACGCGTACTTAAGTCTTTGAACTTAGATTCCCAAAAGAAGACTCAATACTGAGGTTGGTTCCGTTCTACTAAGACCAAGAATTCGATACTCATTTGTAGCTTCCCTTCCCAACTAAACAAAAAAAACAGTTAATGTTAACGGCTATCGTTTCCCGCACAAGGCAGGCTGAGTGACAGTTAAATCGTGGGTGACTAATTTCACAGTTCGAATTTGAGCGGGAAGCGAAGTAAGGTGTGCGGGGTATTGTGACACACGCTGGCCGGAGGATACAACCCTCAGGGTATTGGTAGCTCCCTCAGAGCCGGGCCCTGAAGATGTGATCCTAGTAATGTGGTACCCTCAGTAATAGGGGAGTATACTGATAACAGGTACATGAAACATGTGCACTGACCAGTCCTGCAACATAGAGGACAGGTCACAGTTCACCTCTCTTAATAGTACATCACAAATGTGAAATTTCTTGCTTGCTTTGAAGCATCTTCACAATCTTTATCAATGTCAAACCGGTTTTTTCTACATTACCAGAAAGTTATAGGAATTATTGCTGGCCGTATTGAGGTCGGGAACGTGCAGGATGCTGCATGCATGCTAGCAGTTACAGCCTGTACTGTTGTCATTACGGTTAAATACCAGCCCGGATGTACAGTCACGTCATTTATACAATAATTCATTGCATTCCTGACAAATTAGATGCGGTTATTATGTTGACGATCGTTGGCCGCTATAATGCAGGTAAGGTTAATGTAAAACAATTTGGAGATCTCAGAATTTCTTTATGTAATTTCTTCACTAACTTGAAATTTAATTATCTAATTTTGCTCAATAATATTTAAGTAGCTAGATAGAGAATTGTAAGTAAATGCTAAACAATGAGCTCGCTACAAAGAGCCAATAAACCAGTAAGTTACATAACTCACATATTACTTATAACTGCGGTAAATAGATGTTCGCGCCTGGTAGTCCCAAGAATGTATTTAGCTTATTACTATTTACTGCAAACTCGAGTCTCTTTCTCCAACTATATGATAAATTACATGTGGTTGAACTTCATAATGCTTGCATATTACATATTGGATAATACCGATGTGGACTGTCTAGAGATATGTTACTGAAATCTGAACAATTCTTTCACGCTCGAGTAAATGAGTTGGCCTTCAGCCAACCGCTGAGTACTGCCCGATACACTGTACTGTTGAAGATGGTATAGTTGATCACTAGATTGGGGTGTTTAAAAGTTAAAACTGGGCTAATAAGATAAAGAAGGCGGACAATTACACAGCGGTGTATACTCACCCTATGTATTGCCGTTCCCCCGCTGCTGCCCATCGAGCTTGCAGCTCCTGGGTGATCATTCCGCGACTGAAAGATAATCAAATTTCAGATAATATTAGTGGCGTGAGTTCCGAAAAATAAGGGAAAAAAGTGTAACATATTTAAAAAGACATGACGCCAGTTTATTATTAAACTGCACTAGAGACCTACCGCTATGATGGAGTGGCTAACAGGAGCAGGGGTGGAGGGTATGGGAGGTCGGGGTGTAGCAGAGGGCGGGAAGAGGGGACGCGAGCCCGCCTGGTGGAGCCGCGCTGCTGCCAAATACTTCTCGTACTCAGCAGAGCGGTACCGCGACAACTCGTGCGGAAACCTGCCATCTGAAGGAGGGACTGTAACAGAAAGGTTGAACTTGTAGTGATTGTCGTATAGACGGAGTTTTAACGTGTACCCTCCACTGACGTCACATGTTGGCTTCACAATATATGATACGGCACATATTGTTGGCTTTGTGTGGTGTGAGTAACAGATAAACACTAATTAGCTATGCGTGTGTGAGCTGATCGTGATGTGTGGTGTCAATAAGAACTGATACAACTTTGATGAGATGGTTAGATTATGAGAGGAAATATAATAAGCTGTTGAGACAATTTACAGAGGCACTGCCTTTTTGAGGACTTTTTATAGGAGGGAGACGTGAGTTAGTGTGTTAGCGGTTGTGCTCTACCATAAAGCACGGCTAGAACACACTAGTCTCATTGGCGACCGAGTAACCCTCGGTCAATGTTTACTGTACAAACATCATACAGTAGATTTATGACAATAATAATGTACATAAACAGTTCTAAAGAATTAAAACCTATGGAATGCCTTGTTACTAAATCCTGTGTAGATTGATAAAAACCTCTAATCAACAAGGACGTGTAAAAGTTACATATTTAGGTGTTTTGGGACAAACTGATGACTCAACAACAATTGTGGCTATATTGGTGCTAACCAACTTTGATAACAACAGTTTTTCATGCAACACCAAAAATCTTGTCAGTATGTTGCAATGCTAAGTGTAAGCACTAAGCAGGGTAATACTTGAACACTTAAATATCAATTTGAACTATGTTAACCCATGTGAACCCATTTTATTAAATGACAAGGATGAAAATAATCTCAAAAACGTAGAAATCACTGAGATTAGTAATGAAATATGGCCCAGAAATAGTAAAGCAATTTTCAGCAATTATTATTGTAATGAGATTAACAGGTACTTACTGGGAAGAAGATATCGGGGATCATACTTTGCGGCATTAAGTTTCATCTCTAGTTCAGTAGCACTGAGATGCTGTTGTTGTTGCTGTTGCTGTGCGTTGTTATCTGTAACAGATCACATTTTAAACACGACGATTAAATTTATGTTAAGTTTTGAGACCACTCGAATCTGTACTACGTAATTTTATCATTATTTTCGTCAAATTGCCTATCTTCAACGTCTCTATTTTGTATTGACTGATGTCCCGATTAATCAGTAACCAATGCAAATCTGCCATTCAGATTGCTTAATAATGAACAATATGTAAAATCGATAATGTTATATGTTCGCTAGAATTAGCATTCTTTGTCTGGCCAGATAAATCTAACGGCCTTACGGTATAAAGAGCAAAACTGGCACTGTTCGTGCGCGAGCACAGTCTCATGAAATTATGACATTCGTTTTGATTCACAGTATCATATTACAGTACGATTCACTAGGGGTACTAATGTTTGCCACAAATTACGTGTTTTATTCAATTCTATTCATCGTTTTTAACTGCAACAGAGTGAATAATAAAAAATTAGACATAAGGTCTTGAAAAGGCCATTCAAAATTCTCCGTTACAGCAATGATTTAAATTTGAAATGCGCTGAAAGTTCTCAAGTAACATCGCAAGAGGCAGTTTATCGTGTGATTATTCTAACGCCCTGTCTCAAAACTGCTGTTGTCACGTTTACAAAGCGAACATATCGAAATTAATGTCAGGCTTCGGTGGGAGCACATTATAACAGGAATTGTGTCAATTGACTCGACTTGACGTGAAGTTGAGTGAACTGACTGTTTAAATCATATGGTATGGAGTAGTGCAGGGGTGCTCCTCCAAAAAGACAAAAAATAGTCAATGCCAAACTACCAATTTTGGTACATGATAGTGTAACATGGCTCTTTTGCTGAGCACCCCTTAGAGCAGTGCACTATTTCAACTCAGAGCCTTGTACGGCAAGAAACTGCCTACGCGTAAAATTTATTAAACTAGTTGAAATTGGAGGGAGTTTCCAAATTTTCTATCTTAAAGAAACTAAGTCTACCGGATTAAAGACTGACTGAAGTACGAAGATGTGACGTTAATTTTATTAACGTAACACATTCCACGACTGTAAGTGCTGATATGGATAGAGTAACCGAGTAAGTTAATATTATTGTTACTGTCAATTTCTGCCACTGATTTAACATATTGCTCTGTGTGTGTGAGAGCCACAGCTGTTCGAATTTCAGAGATTATAAAAATAGAAATTTCCTGACGAGTACGCACGGTCAAGCGCTGAAATCTTGACATTACATCATGTGTAACAACTTGTTTATTACGCCTTCAACAGGATCACGTGATGTAAGAGAGGCTTTTAAACAATGTTGTTTGTATTGCAGCTCGTTTTATGAACCAAAACATATCAACAACTCTGTTAGAAGTCTAGTTTTAAATTTACGATAAAAGGTAGATGGATATTTCTAGAATTGAAGAGTTACTAGTTTCTTTACAAGTTCCTACTCGGCTCTAGCTCCCGCCCTCCTTTAGTAAAATATATACAGCGGTTTTGATAAAGCGGTTTGAGAATTGAGATGCATACTACAATAAACATGACTGACTACATGTTATATAAATTACAAACATAATGTAAATTGAACGTCTTGAGATAAAAAACTCTTGGAATTGAACACCACCAACTCGGAGAGAAAGTGGGCACGTGTAGCTGTTATATTCAACATATTATCATTATATTATGTGCATAATTACCTTCGGTTACACCAAGCCATAAAAAGTTTACAGGACGTGTGAAATGTGGGTGAAGCGGAAATTAGCCATGTTTTCTTTTCTACAACAACATTTAGCTTTAACAGTCTAACGTGGTGCACCTGCAACTGATACGAAGTACATTTGGCATTCAACTTACATCACACAAAACCACGTACAAAATCAGTCGCTCCAGATATTCCACCTGTAATCTGTTATCGACATCTCACAGGAACAGTGGCAGGGACACTTCAGTTTGTAGTTTACATTAGAGTTGGCGTCACGTAAGACTGGGAGAGACAAAGAAAAAAAGAAGGCCCGAGAGAGAGAGATAGAGAAGCCAGTGAGGGGATGAGAATGGTACTGTGGGGTTTCCAAGGCAACGATTAGGAGGTTTCCCATACTCCCAGTGCAGTGAAGAGAGGTGGGGGAGCCTCTTCACTGCCACACACTTCACACATTGTTCATTGTCAGTTTGTAGAGTCCTGCGTGTGGTCTGTACAGTAAATGCTCTATACGGTCTGTACACGTTCTTTAAATGTTCTGTACATGTTCTTTAAATGTTCTGTACATGTTCTTTAAATGTTCTGTACATGTTCTTTAAATGTTCTGTACACGTTCTTTAAATGTTCTGTACACGTTCTGTACACGTTCTTTAAATGTTCTGTACACGTTCTTTAAATGTTCTGTACATGTTCTGTATGTGTTCTGTACATGTTCTGTACACGTCCTGTACATGTTCTGTACATGTTCTGTACATGTTCTGTACATGTTCTGTACATGTTCTGTACATGTTCTGTACATGTTCTGTACATGTTCTGTACATGTTCTGTACATGTTCTGTACATGTTCTGTAC
>JH152908.1:119369-129900 GCA_000226015.1 Mnemiopsis leidyi | reverse complement strand
TACATGTTCTGTACATGTTCTGTACATGTTCTGTACATGTTCTGTACATGTTCTGTACATGTTCTGTACATGTTCTGTACATGTTCTGTACATGTTCTGTACATGTTCTGTACATGTTCTGTACATGTTCTGTACATGGTCTGTATATTGTATGTACATGGTCTGTGCATGTCCTTCATGGTCATCGACGCGATTGTATAAAATGGGCTTTAACGTAAATTGACTATGAAAGAGCAGGTGGTCAACTTTCCAAACCGATCCAGTATAATGTGATCGTTATTCTAGTTTCTCATTCACTGAAAAACATGTTTGGCATAAAGCTAGGCTCCAACTTTCGAGTTAATTTAATAATGGCGGCTGTAAATAATGGTAGAATCTTCGAATACAAGGACCAACTAAATCTTTCAAGTACAAATAACTTAAGTGCTTATTGCTTAAGTTTCACAATTCTCAGTTATTCAGTTAGTGAGCTCGCCTTTCATGAATCTAGTCTTACAAAAACTCATTCTAGCATAAGTAACACTGGTGCTGAGTGTAAAACGGAAAAAAACGAAGTGTTGAAGTTCTGGCTGAAAAGAATTCTCCTCCAGTAAGCCATACTGACACGTCTACTGGCTAGTAACGCCTGACTGTACTCAACAAGCGATAATCGCGTTTCACACCGGATAGTGCACCATGGTGTATGAGTGATGTCGTGTAATTCATTAGTCAGCAGAGTAAAGACACGTTTAGTTACAGCTCCGATTATATGCGAAAATATTATAAAATATGCAGGAAATTTTGATAGTTCTCCGATCTCTAGTCCCGCATTTCGTTTAATGCTGATGTTTTTAACGTTGTAATTAGGCGAAAACCGTGAAATGTCTAAATCGTTTTAGTCCGAGTATGTTGAGAGCGAAGAAGTTTAAAATGTAAAATTTGAAAACTTGCCAAAAATAATCAGGCAGTATGCCAAAATAGGACTGAGAATATATCTCTCGAGCGCAAGTCACCAACCTTGTGAGTGAGGAAGAGAGAAAGAAAGTCCAGGATGACTTCCAGCAACAGGATGTTGTCTCGGTAGACCGTGATAAAACGGGGTGCCTGCCGAGGGGGGTGTCGGTAGACGACTGGGGTGCGACCCTGGAGTTGCTGGCACCTTGCCAAGAGGGATGAGAAGGTGTTGTGAGGCAGGCTGGTAGATGGGGCTCCCTGATCCGCAGGTTGTAGGCAGGGGAGCTGAGGGGAGAGGAGCGGGGATGGAGGGAGTTATGTTCGAGACAGTCACGCCGACACTGCTTGTACTGCATCCTTCAGACTGGGAGACGGGCGGTTAGTGGGTATGATCTGATAATTTGTTTAACATTTCAGTAATAAGTACGTGTGGCGTGTAGCAACTCTGACAGCATGACGCAGCAGTGACGATTTCAAATATCACAAAAAGCAGCAAGAAAATCTACCTTAATGGTGGGGGTAGAAGGAGCTGCGGCGGTGGTGGCGGCGGGGGTTGTTGGCGTGGTTTTGACGTCACTTGTACTGATCTGAGGTATGTCAGGAAGAGGAGAAGGCGGTGGGCTTTCTTCTGTCTGAAATAAACTTCAGTTAAGATCTTTTAAAGAATTATTTTGTCATGGCAAGTATTACGGATTACTCGGCGGAATTGCGATAGGGCCTCAATAAGAATCTGATAAATTTTGACTGATTACTAGAGACCGAGTGACGCGAATTTAGGGTTTTGTGAGCCTATATGGATTTCTTGTAGGTTACAAACAAAGCTCATTCCACAAAATTTTAATTAATTATGTGTTTTGTGCACATTATCTTTATATCAGGCTGAGCGCAAGTTAAGGCCGGTCCTTATCGCTGCAGCAGTAAATTCTATATGCCGCTTTTACCATTGACATGACGCAAGGTGACCAACTCACTAACTAACGTCGACTCACAAACCTACATAGCAAAAACAAAACCTGCAATCAGCACGTTATTTTCCCTAGTGTAACTTCCAGATAATCGCACCTAGCCAAATTATAACAGTTACGTTATCATTTCCACGGTAATTAGATTTGGGACTTTCCTAACACTCGCTACAGCGGAAAGTACATTTAACTGATCTGCTGCTCCCCTTGTAGTGTCGGAGAGAGAAAACTTAGCGTGCTGAAGGGAAGATTCTAGCTGAAAGCTTTTCAAGAAAGGTTTCTCTCAGCAGCACAAATTGGACACATTCTTCAAGTCTGCTTGAGAAGTTGTTTTATTGTACGGAGGTGAGACTAGACAGCCGCAACGTTGTTGTGTACTGGGAACTAGTACACCGAAATATGAGTATCCTCAGGTTATTACTATTTTGGTGGATTATCCAAGACCGAAATAGGAAACTAAGGGATTGACATAGACACCGGAACTTATCATTGGTCTGGCGAGGTAATAAGATAACTGTCCAGTTTTACTTCTAGTGCTTTTATTTGGATACATCATTTATTACAAGCTCTTTGCGACGCGGGAGTGGTTATCTTTTGAAGTTAGGGGTCTACATGGATACTTCTAGGTTTCTAGCTGGAATTCAAGTTCTTTGTAAAACTTGCTGCTTCACCGCAGAGAGACAGCTACAGGTCGGATACAGAAGTATAATATGTACTACTCTGCAGCAGGTGCAGTAAATAACCTACAAATATGAACCTTAACTTGTATGTGATGTAGTCAGGTAGGACAATTAGTTAGGTGGTTTGTCGTAACGACAGCCACCAAAGTATGCCACCATTAACCAACTACATACTATCTTCGGAACAGATCAAAGGCAGACAACGTTGAGTGATGTGAACTGTAATGAAGTTTTAATTTTCACTTTCACAATGTCTTGCGAGACTTCTTATTCTTTGTCGAATAGCTCGAAGTATTATATTACAATGTACATTTTCGGTTAGTCTATGTAATTTCCGTGGACTTCGATCGCAGTGGAGTGTAATCTCTGAAAACAACACGGCGTCTAATCTCTTCTGAAATCCTCGGTTAACAAAGACACGCCGACCTAGAAGGACATGGAATTGAATGATGTGCAGTATAACTGAGTCTGCAAGTTGTGCTACCGCATCAGGGACCCGTACCCCTTCATGGACCGATTAGGTATCGTGTTTCAGATGTGCGGCTATTTATAGATCACAATTAACATGTAACTATTTTTAGCTCCCTAGGTCCAGGTAGTTTGGGAACCATAAACTAAAGAGTGGTTACCAGAGGAACTATTTCCGAAAAATTATAACAATAGCCGCAAGTTTTTTAACAAAACGGCTTAAAACTTTCTGGACTAAAGACCCTTCTTTCTATACTCAAATTTTTGCGAATGAGAACAATATGCATAAGTTTGAGAGTAAAACTTAGGAATATAAGAAAATTATTCCTATCATGTCACTCGCTCGATAACCACTCTACGCACATTCCGGCTATAACATCTTGTTCATTCCGGTAAGATGTGAGGTATTATATAGCGCGGAACGTCCGACAATGTGACATGTCATGATGTGTCGTAATGGCGATCAAGTTGTTAAGGCGATTTGCAGTTTGAATCGGAAATTCTTTCCAGTTGAAGTTATGCTAGTAGTTGGTTATGAAAATGAGGCGTGTTTGCACAGATTTGCTGCAGTGAGCTGACAATTGGCTCCATTCCAGAAACGCACTGAGGAATGACACTACAGAATCTGGCAGTAAACATCCTAATAAAACCCAGAAAACCACGTACGATAGAAAGGCAGGAGAGCTGCAGTTCCAGAGTCACGAGAAGGGTGTTGAATTAGAGTTTACTGATGTATACGGAATTAAACTAGGGTTTCAGATTTACATTCCTTTGTTGTTGCTGGTATTTCCTGGTTTATTTCTAATTCAATCAGAAGCAACCTAGGCGCACTACTGCAGTGTATAAAATGTTGTACATCTGGCACTGAGAAACGCTGCTTACTTGTGCTTTAACAGATCTAATGAAAATCTGCCCGGACTTCATAACTATTGCTTTAACGGTTTGTCCACGTCCAAGAATATATGGCGCACCGGAACGAAGAAGCGTATTTTCATATGCTATGTCGCGAATAAAGATAGTGAGATATACGTCAAATGATTCTGTAGATGGCGCGACAATCAAACTTGATTGATGTAATGATGCAGTTAATTTGGTGCAAAGTGGGTGGTCCTAGTGGTCGGTGGGAAGAGCATATCTTAATATCTGCCAACACGTAACATCATAAGCCACATGTGGGCATATCACGCCAATCAGAGCTTTAGGTTTATTTTCTCATGTGCTGCTTATTTTTTTATGTATTTAAAGGCGAGTGGGTGCTCTTTTCGATTTCAAATAAGTTTGACAACAGGTTTAAACGATGCTATAGTGGGGGATGACACCCCGGCCCCAACCCCCTTGGCATGGTGGGAGTATTATATACTCAATTTTCAGTTTGATGATAAACACTCACTATCAGATCATTGTAAATAATGGTTGGCCTGCAGCATCGTCAATGGGAAAGCAGAAATTTGTCCGTTTCACGGATTTCTGAAACAAAAAGATAAAGACAATTGACCACTTATCCTGCACAATGCTGCGTTTTGTGTACTCTAATAGGCCGTGGTTCATTCAATTCTGGATCATTATGTTTGTAATGAGCTAATCTACGCAAAATTGCGAGGAACAATATGCATGTAATGTCCAAACAAAACTAGTGCCATCACATCATGAATAGAGTACACAATACCATTACTGCAATATACTACACCCTACACAACTCGATTGTGCCCAGAGAACACAGTAACGCACTATAATAGATTTTACAATACCCTAGCAGGATCACAGGAGGGTGCAACTGAAGGAGTGCAGACGGGGCCAGGGAACAAAACTTGTCAAAACATTAATCAATATCTTATTCGAAAAGTTGTTTATCTGACTATCACTGACTGTCTTTGTCACGATGACTGACACAGAACTTCCTATTTTGTACTTACATAGAAAAGTATACTGCCGGAGCTAATGGATTCAGTGGATACAGGAGAACAGTTCAAAATGACAATAACATCTTCTGGGGCTGACATTACTGCAACAGTTAGACATGTTGTAAATGTTTTAATTACGCACAGAAGCTTCATGTGCCACCTTATCCGTCACAAAATACTTTCGTATCTTGAATTCATGGGACTGGCGTTGTGCAGTGGTCTACAGTTACTTCGCTTTGCAAACACTTTCTAGCATCATCAGAACGTTCTAGCACTTGCTTGCACTTACTAGTTATAGCTTTATAGCACTTACTAGTTATAGCTTTATAGCACTTACTAGTTATAGCTTTATAGCACTTACTAGTTATAGCTTTATAGCACTTACTAGTTATAGCTCTATAGCACTTACTAGTTATAGCTCTATAGCACTTACTAGTTATAGCTTTATAGCACTCACTAGTTATAGCTTTATAGCACTCACTAACTAGTCGCTAGTGCCGAAAGCGTAATGCCTGTTTTCATTTACGGACGGCAAGTAAAGGCGGTAAGCTTAAAGCGTATCTATTTCTTGTCATTATTAGCAGATAAATGAAATCTGCCAGAAATACAAGCTCACGCAAGTTGATATGACGCAAATAATGATAAAGTTATCAGGATTCTTTTATCTACTTCAGCTTCAGGCTAGGGGTGAGGACTAAAACAGGAGCGGTCATATATGACATAATTATTGTATATCCGAGTACGGCGGGATTGCGAGCCAATACGAAGACCGGAAAGGGAGATCTGCGAGGACATGAAATGAAACTGCTACTAAATCTGGGAAATGCGGAACTAAACACCTCCTCCCGATGACTCCGAGACGCAAGTGCAAGCACACAACCCCAGACGGGGTTACGGGATGGCTGGTAGCCATGGCAAAGTGCGCCTCCTCTTTATGTGACGTCAAACGGATAAATACCTGTCATGGTATAATGATAAAGCAGTTCAACGGGTAACCATGACAACCAAAACCCTTACGTTGCCATCGTGGCAGAAGAGGAGAGTACTAAACAGTCTACGGCGGACTGTGGGACAATACGGGGACGCCCAATTAGAAGCCGCCATTTTATCACGTGACACGGGTAACCAGGTAAAGGGTCGCTTTCATCACGATACCTGGTAACCACACAGTCGCTTAGCAGAGGTTGAGAAAAGACGATTCAAGCTGAGAATCTTCTCTTGGAATCTTCTCTCAGGCAAAATCATACAACGTAACTGAATGGGAAATACTTGTTGTGCTCTCACTAGAACATCCACATATTTGAGCCAGACAAATTTAATTTTGCGAAAGTTGAAAGTTCGAATGAAACACTTTGAACGATTATTATATATTGGATCTAATTATCATAGTACAGCGGCATTGATTATCTACGATGTGTCACGTCACTTAAGAAAAAATGACAATATTTTGGGCATTGGGACTAGATCCTAAAATTTCAATAAATTCAGGTTTTTATAAAACTTCAAAGCAATACGCACCAGGGTGAGCTTTCTAGTGTCAGAAAAAATCGTGAAAAATGCTCAGCAGACTAACATGATGTTATTCAACTGTGTGAACCCTTTTAAAACTCTTAAAAGCTGGAGCTCTAAACTTTTGAGACAGAACTCAAAAGCTTTTAAAATAAATAACAATGCAGTGTAACTAGTCAATGTAACAATTGGCAGTTGTTGTATCAAGTCTTAATTATCGTACCCTTGGCTTAGCCCCAGTAATTCTCAATTACTGGATAAAGTATATTTAATAGTGGGAAGACAACACAGTTGCACAAAGTTTTAACTTAACTATCGATATTCCGGACATGTTGGATATTTTTCTCGTGCAACAAAATACGAATCGAAGTGCAACTTTTAAAGAAGGCAGTAAAATTTCTGATGCATAGGTAAGGAAATTTTCGTTGACTTTGGACGGACATACACATGAACAGGTCAGAACCTGGAACATTTAGCAAAACGATCAAAACTAGTAACTACATAGTTAAAATACTTTATAAAAGTTTAGTTGCAAATTTGATGTTGCTATGTCGAACTTGATGCTGTTTTTAGATACCTTTATTAGAAGGTTCTTCTGGTCTTCTTCAGGCTCGCTCTGAAATGATTAAGGTTATATAAACTCTCTGATAAAACTCTCTGATAAAACTCTCTGATAAAACTCTCTGATAAAACTCTCTGCAATAAGATAATTTGTCATTCCCAAGGTATATAATTACTTAAAAACTGTAGGAGAATTTATAGACCGCGATAATTTTTAATTCAGAGTGGAGAGAATAGGCTGGAGATTTCTAGTGAGTAGTCACATTGGAGATACTTTAGTGAGAATCATATTCAAGGTGCTGCTGGACAACTTTTGGCCAAGGGTTATCTTGATTGCATTAGGAAAATTGTTTTCAGGAAATCAGAGGGAACTTTAAGTGCAGTGAAATTGAGGGATAGGTGGAAGAAATAGTCCACATTCCAATGCACACTTTCATCACTAATATATAACAGCTGCACGTATCTTAGCAAGCAAATTAATCAGCAAATAACCCACATAGTGACCAGTATAGGATATTATACAACGTGGCGTATATTCAATGTGAATTGATCGGTGATCGTGCTCCAGCGAAATACGTAACTTTGGCCCGTGAATCTTTCGCCGAGTAAAAGCCTTGACACTGTGAGAAAAGTCAGTTTGTCTGGACTGATGTTAAATATCCAATATATGTATACATAATATCCAATATATACATAATATCCGTTATACATACTTAGCAACACTCCGATGATCATGTAGTAAAGACGACCGTGTACAGAAAATAAGCAGAGTGTGTCCTTATCTCTACTGTTGTCAACACAACGAGTCAACACAACGAGTCAAAAGTGTACAACACCGAACGGAGCATTGGGCTCTATAGCTTTATTACACAGAGCTACGTTTTGACTTGTCAACAGTGAGAGTTACCACTCTCTATTTGCCCTGGTCCGTGTCATGTAATGCATGTGTTATAATGAGAATTGTGCCATCTAGCTCCACGGGACAAAATAATTGTTTAACTCTGTACAGATAATATGCGGGATTAAGTTCTGCAAATTGTCTGATCGCAAGCGAGAGGATCCATTTAAGCCGAGTTTACGAAGTTCACCTGTAATCGAAAACCTTGTACAATAAATCCAAGAGCAACGTTCTATAGGAATCATTAATCATGGTTTTTTGGTACATTTCTGGATGGAAGCAGTATGGACCACAGTTCTACAAATTTAGCCTATCTCTCTCCCCCCCCCCCCATTTATCGTAAGATAGAGAACATAGTTCAATATCGGTTCAAATAATGCTCTGAATCACACCAGTATCCATTTGATCATTACATTAGGCACATCAGACGGTGTATTGGATTAGAAATGTGGTAATCAGGACGGTCTTATGTCGGAGATTTGCGGGTGATACCCGCAAAGATAATTTAAAAACTTGCAATTCCTTTATGTACTCGATTTCTTGGTATCTCATAAATTGAGTGTACAATTGTCTTCTAGAAGATTTGCCAATTCTAGAGTCAAAAAAACTTCAGAACCTCATTTTTTACGAAATAGTTTAACTCCACGTCTAATTGACAATTCTGAAACTTATTGATATAACTGACCTTAGTTTGAAAAGTATCATGCCAATTTTTTGTCGAAATCGGACGAAGTTTTAATGTTGGCCTTTATGATTTATCTTCTCTTAAACTATAGAGCGGTTAACATGCCAAAACATCAAGTACAAGTATTTTTCCTGAAGAATCCAGTGACTATCAAAAAGACATGACCTGAATTCTTTCAAAAAAATCTGCTTGTTTCCTCGTCCCAATATATGCTACTTGTTAAGCACCTCAGATTCTAAGGCTATCTAAGGTAAGACGTGCGGAGGATCAGCTCAACTACGTATACATATACACCACCTTGCGCGTTGCTCTGAAGAGACAGGAGCAGTGAAATTGATTATCCCAAATACGAACATTCTCAAACAATAAGTAGTTCAAATCAAGGCGGTCGGCACGCAATCTATTCTCTTTAAGGCTCCCTTGTCTGACACTTACATTATGTGCTGTTCATTCACTGTGACTACTTTATGTTGTACTTATATTTTGCATAACGAAAAATCAAATAAAATGCGGCCAAACCGGGATGATGACATTGCAATATGCAAAAGTGCATCAGCAAGGAGAGATTTAAGCTTTAAATTTAGTCTCAGATATCATACTTTTGATCAAATTTGTTACCAAGCAACTACTCAACTATAGGGATAAGCGAACGTTTAATAAAAAACTAAATTACAAAATGTTTCGGCAAAAATAAGATCAGGAATATGACATATATGTATTACGTTATCGGCTAGGGGGAAGGAGGGAGTTTTTGAATGTTGACGTCTTATTACGAAGGACGGTTCGACCATGATTACGTTATAAATTTCTGTCCAAATTCTCCTATGTTTTTTCCTAAATTCAATGCTTGATAAGGAAGATAATTCCAGCTAGTTCTATGTTCTGCAGAAGTTCGCCCTCTTGCAGGAGTCGCTTCAGTACTTTAATCTGAACAACATGTTCAGGCCATTAAATGTTACACTTTTAAATGTTTTACCACCACCAACATTACATAACTCATAAAATGAGGACCACACTTTGCGGTATAATCGCGCACCAAGGATTGCAGGGCTCTGTCTCGTGAAGTCGTAACTGATGGAATCGAAATGAGGGCAAGCTGAAGAGTGGGAGCAATAAAGGCGAGAGTGACATCCTGCATCCAATAGCACAGTCAGATAAAGCGAATAATGGGACATTTTCTAATGCAGGTGCACTTAAGCAAGGTCCTTTGTGATTCGCACGATATATAGTTGAAAGAGAGGGAGAGCGTGGAATTGAAATGTCAGGACCATTTTTCTTAAGAATATGAAGAATTTGCATTAAATGCAGATTGGACAAGAAAGGCCTCCGATAACACGTTGGCTGATGACTGCACTTATTATCTATATATTCCCTTATAAATTTCAGAGGTAAGTAACATTTGTGCCGATTTTTATTGAAATCGGTAAAAAAAAATTTACGAGCAAACATTTATCATCTCGGCAGTTCTTGGTCAAAACGTGATCGGAGGTTTCTCACTTCTCAGGGCCACCCCCACCTGTACCTTGTGCTATATAACTATTTAAAGTATTTAGATCTGGCTCCTTTTTATACAGCTCAAGGCAAAGTTAGGCCAAGTTATTAAAAATGATCTTTCAAGATGATACATACCTCACTCTTGTCGAACTGAGGTAAGTTGCTGGCACCCTGAAGGATTGACTCATTAGACAAATGAAATTATCATAGTGCGTTTGTGTGTTTGTGTGTGTGTGTGTGTGTGTGTGTGTGTGTGTGTGTGTGTATGTATGTATGTATGTATGTATGTATGTATGTATGTATGTATGTATGTGTGTATGTATGTATGTATGTATGTATGTATGTATGTATGTATGTATGTATGTATGTATATATNTATTATGTATGTATGTATGTATGTNTGTATGTATGTATGTATGTATGTATGTATGTATGTATGT
>JH152908.1:73539-89958 GCA_000226015.1 Mnemiopsis leidyi | reverse complement strand
GTGGTAAAGGAAGGCTCAGTGCTACTCGCTGAGAGATCACATTCACATGCATGAGCTGGTAGTTGAGTACACACAACTCTACACAGGATACACCTGCCGTGGTGACGAAATGATCGGCAAGTCACGTGACTCAGGGGGTGTCACGTGACCTCGTTAGGCCTTCCAATGCCCTAATTAGGGAAAGAGCTGCTCTCGAGCAAGCTTCTCAGATGGTGACGAAGGCAGACCATATTAGGAAGAGAAGGGGCTCATATCCTTATATGGTCAAAATAGTTTTTCTCGATTCTTATACTTATGACACACCCATTTCCTTAAAAATTTATACCATCGTGATCAGGAGATAACTGGCTATACAACGGTACTTAACTCCAAAAAATTTTTTGATGTGACCTAAAAACCGGCCACGCTAGCCACCAGATCAGCTATCAGATAAGCCGCGCACGAAGCATGCGTAAGTACCTGGTTAGGTGAAGCTTGACGAGATGATTGCGACGAGAAAATTGCGACGAGAAAATTGCGAGCCGCGCGCGGGTCGGGTAACACCTCGACAAGGTGAAGCTGAAGGCTTGTTTCACGTTGTGACCCTTTTCTGCAGCGCCGGCAACAGGGCAGGACAACGTTTATGGTTTAGCAAGTAAAGGCTACTTCATACTTGCCTGGGACCTCAGTCTTTGTTGAGAGCTAGCCGCGCTAGAGCTCCGCGCCGGCTTTTGACTTTTATGTAGGCTTAACTTGTAGGTTGATAACGTACTGTCGCGGCCATCACGCGCTCGAAGAAATTCTAGTTGCTCTTATGTCTTACTAGACTCTAACTATGAACTAGGCTAGCCGAAAGAAGCACTTTTGACGAGATGCCCGTTTTATTCATTTTATTTTAACGAACCGAGCCTACATGTATGATCTATGACTATGACATAACAAGGAAAACAGACTTTTCAGAATTTATCGGCTTGAATAAAAAATGTAAATTATCACATATCAGAAAAAGGGGTTTCTTCTTACTATAGATGCCAATATCTTTATAGTAGGGTTCCAATATTTTGAATTATTTCATTCAGTTATTTACGACGAATTTTCCTCATAATTATGTTGATAAATAGTAACTTAATCCTATTTGTACTTTTCAAGACACAAAAGCACTAGGGATCATTTTATCAAAGTACTGCAATTTCATTTACAGTCTAGATGTAACTGTAAACTTTTACCTTTTTTGCTTCCGTTATTGAAATCAAACATGCACCAATAGCTTTGGCAACTTTGCATTACCAAGTACACCCACAGAAAGAAATGCAGTGTTTAAAAACTGAAAGTTATATGCTGAGCAAATTTGAATATGTAGTTACAATTGTTTCATTGATAATGATATGTGCTAGAAGAAGTCCTAAAAATGGCATGAACTTGAAGAATAAAGTGTTACGAGCCCACTTCTTAGAGTTATGCTCCTTAAATTCAGACAATCATGTTCGTTCATTTTCATCTCTTCTAAAATATTTAACACACTCGCAAGTTTTGGCAATATGGCATGTAAATGAAATGACACTTTTTACTAGAATCAAAACTTAATAAACTTCGGTAGAAAGTTAATTTAGCTATCAACAGTGTCTCTTTTGGTTTCTTGAAATAAAATTTTTAAAGCGTGGAAATTAAATGAGTACATCAAAAATGATACCTTGTAAAGACAATTAGTTGATAATCATATTCATATAAAAGTAATAACTAACATTAAAAAAGACTTGTAACTTTAAAATCCCTTTTAAAAGTATACAAGCATGAGCTTAAACGTTCTGATAAAAATTGATATCATACATAAAACAACTACGGCCGATCGCATAAGATCAACAATTCATTATTGCAAATGTGAATTGAATTGCAACAAGGAATCTTAATTTACAAAATTACAATAATCGTTAACATCAAACTCAAAATGTAACACCAAATCATCATTGGATGACACCAGACACGCCAATTATTTTGGTCTCATCAAAAAATAGGCATCATGGAATCCTTCAGATTTTATAGAAACGTGAAAAATATTCGGCTTATTTTGCAAACCAGCATGCACTATTTCAACTACGTAGATATGATACCGATGTCTCACACTTTATTTGTAAGAAAATATATGAAGTTATTTTGAGTTGAAATGTTTCCCAAGATAGAGGTTGTAGTGAAGAAACATACAACATCAGGGCTAGCTGGTAGTTCCGCAAGGTCACATGACAGTGGGTCGTTGTAGTTTGGAGGGATGGGAAGGAAGTGTCACTTCACACACCATTGTGCCTATTCGCACCTGAAGATGAGTACTTAAATAGTGGGTATATGTTTTGCTTCTTGTTAAGATATCAACGGACAGGAATGTTGAACTGAAAAGTGAAAACTGTGTTTACAGTAGAACAAATCTGGAAGAATAGACGTACCCCTAATTTTTGAAGGAGGTTTGGACATAGCTATACTCGGATCAGTATAACCTTGAGGTCCTGCAGCAACTGGAAACTGGGCTGGAAGAAAGCTAGTTTCAAAGGAGATTGAGTAAGTAGATAGAAGATTAAATAGATAAGAGATAAAAACAACAACTATTTGAGGGAAGGAACTATTATATGCAGAGCCCTTTACACTAGCTAGTAGCAAGTGTGCTGTCAATACCGATACGAAGAAAGCACTACAAGATATACATTACGTCAGACATATCACAGGCTATTTTCAAACTAGTCATGTTGTACTATGTACATTGTATACTATACAGACAACGTGTCTTCCACACTAAATATTTCCCTGAGAAACTTGTCAAATCTATTCCCCAGAGGACAGTCATTTAAAAGTAAAACTCACAGTTTATCGTGTGGACTGATCCTTGTTTTGCCTTGCTTGGCGGAGCGGTGCTCATTGAAAGTGCTGGGTCGGTGTAGCCCATCGGACCTGAAGGGGCTGGGAACAAGTCAGCTTCATCTCTGACGGCTGAAGAGAGTTCAAAGGATCAGTATTTTGATGGGGTAGAGTTAAGGTGATGGGGTAGACGGTGCGGCAATAAGTAGACATGGATACATCTAAAAAAGTGTGAATGAGTGGCGAGAAATTTTGAAAGAATTTCGAGTAAATCAGTGCAAGTATGGCATATCAAATCAAACTCACAAAAATGAAAGATGTGGTCCTTCACGACGCCATTGCGTGAAGGAAAGAGTGAACAAGGATCAGAGTAAAGTGGGGTTTGGGAAGATTGTGAAGATGTGATGTCTGGGGATTGAGGAATGTGGAGATGATATATTTGCGGAATTTGATCTCTAAGGAGACAAAGTGTTTTGCTGTTTGGATGAATAATAATATCTGAAAAAATTAGAATGTTTGCGTTAGTATATTACGATAGTAAGTATCGATCGAGATATGCCACGACTGACGATAGATGATTGTTTACAATACTTGGTAGAGAATGAAATAAAGGGGATATGTGCAAGAGTTACTAGAGATCAGACTGGAGATATAAGATCACGATATATGTTCTATAGAAGGTAGATACCATGGACAGATTTATGACAAATTTGTCACCAAATCATTCAAATAGTCGGGCCACCTTTTTTCGAGAAACAGAGGATATGTTCTGAACAAAAGATTTTAAGTGTGGACTTTGAGCGATGGAACATGGAACTTCCGTCATCCTGCATGTCAACTTTTTTAAGAAACTCCAGTCCACACTTAACACCTGCTCCTATAAACAGATATTTTATCTGCCACTTAAAGTTGATCATTTGCTCATCAAACCGGTAGTTACGACACGTGGTTGTACTAGTCGAGGGGTTCTGACGTCAGCGGCCGCCGCCAGCAATCCAGAACACCAAATCATTTGTGCAACAGCTGCACGAATTTTAGTTTACCGAAATGTGGATATTGAGTATTAACCGACAAAGTGGGAATGGCCAACAATTAATTTCAACGGTAAAGGACAATTACGACAATGTATTATAGAATCTTGTATCATTATATGACTGGGTGAAGAACCAATAAAATTTAAATGATAGAAAAAGCAGAAAAAGTTTCAATTTACTTACTCTTGTTCTTGGGGGTAGGAGGAGTGGTCATACTAAGACAAGGATCGTTGTAGCTGATCATGCCGGTGTTAGCAGGAGGGTACTGATTTTTGTAGCCGTACTGGGGAGCCGTACCGCTCTGACTGATTTGAGAGTTTTTAGCCGCTGCCGCCTTCGCCATCTTGTTCTGAAGAGCAGAAAGTGATATTCCGTGTAGAATTTAGAACACCTCAAATGTAATCAAATAGACGAGAGTGTTAAGTTCCACAAATAGAATGATTATTTTCGCTCAAGACCAGAAATCAGAAATTTTCTAAATCTTACCTTCCCAGCTTTGGCGGAAGACTTGCTCATGCCGCTGCTCTTAGGACGTTCAGAATGATCCGAGCTCCTGGGATCACTGATAGACACAGAGGAAACTTGGTTGCTGAGCTCGCAGTTCACATAGTTGTTCTCGCCAGATTGTGTGCTGGCAGGTATCGGAGCTGAGTAGGAATCCTCGAACAGAGAGGTCGATGTTCGTCCAGAGAAATTGATCGGGGTTCCTGAGAAATTGATCGGGGTTCCTGAGAAAATGGTCGATAGAAGCAACTATCAGGAATAAAAACCCTCACAACGAAATCTGTAATTTTAAATTTTATCCATGTCCTAAAAAATCAGGTACTTTACTAACCCATGTCCGCAAAGTTGGCGACGGCAGGTGTAGACCGGGGAGCTCCCCGTATCATGATCTTATCTCCAGACTCCATCCCAGGGGGAGGGGCAGAACCTGGAACACCAACGTGGGCGTATATGTAGTTACCTCCCCCACCACTCGGACCACTGTTTATTACTGGGCAGGGAAACCGGGTCAGATATTACTCCAATAGATTGAGGGTTTTATGTGGGTTTCAATAAACGTTGCGATAGAGCATACATCAATCTTTTAGGAGGCACTTAAAACGAAACACATTACAGTCTGTTTAATGATTCTCACCGTCTTGAGGGGGAGGCTGGGTGGTAACGTTCATGTAGTCACTCTGAGCAGGACGGTTTATGCTGGGTCTGGTGGGCTTCACTGGGGCTTTGCCTCCGTCCACTGGAATCGGAGGAAATTTGAGAAATTTTTGTACAAAGCTGTATATGGTTTAGAGGTTTCTAATGAACTTTTTAAATTGACCCGCTACATGGGCCGTGTCACTTTCTCATAACACAATCAACATTCTAAAAAGTAATGTAGAAACCTTCGTAGGAGTTGTCTTGTTGCTGCTGCTGTTTAGCTGAAGGGAACTTCCCAAGTCGAACATACTCGTTTTCCCCACCTTCTTGTTTCCCCACCGCTGCTGCCCCCGCATTTTGATCCGAGTGAGAGGTCGGATTCTGGGTCACTGTAAAAACTGTCGCTAGAAATAGCTTTGATATAACTTTAATTCTTAAGAATTTTTAACTTCAAAAACTCAGATCTATTTTTGATTAATTTTTGATTGCAGACGCCCTCGGTTCCGTGTTTCAAGTTTGAACATTCTAAGGATATATATTTCCAGTATTTTTTGCAAAACTGATATCTTATATTTTGTGTTGCTAGATTCAAGCTGATAGCAAAAGTAGAAAGAGGCTGCGCCAGGCGCTTATACTCTATAGGCTGCGCACAATTCGATAACCCGGTCAACGACTGTTATGATATTGCTGCAAAAGGTCAGTATTACTGTTGAATATTTACTATTCACTTTCTTCTTTTGAGTAAAAGAACATGTTGTTATTTTTTTATACATATTTACTATTTTATGACGAATGATACTTTTGTTGAGATGAGGGTAAAGATATGTATAAAATTCTAAATCTAAATACTTAACTTCATCTTAAAACGTTTGTCAACACCTCAGTTATTTATTGCTCAATATCTTTAACATTTCATTATGACACCTAGTATAATATTCAATATAGTGTGTTAAGCATCGTCAGCATTGACAACAAATACACTTAATGAGTAATTACAATTCTGATCGTTTTTTGCCAAAATTAACCTGGAGACAGATCTTGAAACATAAATAAGTGAGTTTTAAAATCAAGAATCACTATGTACATCGATGACGTATAAAGTAGACACAGACTATTGTACTTTTAAGTAAGAACACCTTATAAGCTGAGTGGATGGAGTTTAATACTAAGGTGACTCAGCCCTACTTATGGCCAGGACAAACCGGCGTATTTATAAGAGTTAGCCCGGGTGTCTCCAGATTCCAACTTGGAGAACTCTTCGTCCAGAATATCAGCAACACTCCGTCTTTTCTCGGATGTTTCTGTCGCTGTGGA
This sequence comes from Mnemiopsis leidyi, assembly GCA_000226015.1. NCBI lineage: Eukaryota > Metazoa > Ctenophora > Tentaculata > Lobata > Bolinopsidae > Mnemiopsis > Mnemiopsis leidyi. The sequence goes on along the minus strand of JH152908.1, from coordinate 83,650 downwards.
CTGGTCAGAGCTTCCAGAGGGCACCGTGCTTCGTCGTTTAGGGTCGTGTGGGTTTACTGCGTGATATGTCACGTGATGAAGAGATTACTGGGTGAGGGGTCACGTGACTGGGTGAGGGTCACGAGTGATGACACATTGAGACACATGCAACACAGATCTCAGCGACGATTAGCTAGCAGGACATCATCCAGAAGGGTTGGTTCCAGCTGTTGATATGATAATCAGAGTGCTCCACGGGAGCAAATAGTTGGTGACATGAACATTGGAGGTTAAATCAGTAGCACACGCCCACTCTCCACTCTTCACTTTTCACGCCACTGTTGTCATCGGAATAATGCTGTGTGGCACTCACCAGCTTGTGTGCATCTAATTGCCACATTCACACTTTACACCATTTGTACTCAGTTTCTTATTTCACACTCAGTATAATCTCACTAATTGCTGAAGTTGAACACAAGTGCGTACTTCTCCCCCACAATAATTAAGTTTATCTTCTCCAAATTGTCTGGCTCGCGCCTCGCTGTAGGTACACGGGTAGTCCACCACGCTAAATTTTAATATACATCCTTCTTGAATCAGAGTAATAGAACATGAACACATCATTATGAGATCGTTGAGATCGGTATAATTAGTTTTTATGTACAACATGCAAAGCTGGACGGTCAGAATGTCGGTTCCACGATTACTGGTAAGGCCGATTTTTGGGCAAAATCAACCTGTCATGCATTACATATGACGGTTTTGACTTTGAAGATTAAACGAAAGATGTTGGAAACCCGATATTGGAGGAGACCAGATAGACTGATACATAAATATCGTTTAAGGTTCAAGAGAAGAGATGATTAAATAACAGTAAACAAGGTTTAACTTCCATTATTGACAAAAACATCTAACTCTATAGGTTGAAGTAAAATTTGTAGATAGATATTCTTCAACTGAACAGTGAATAATTTGACTTACTAGACAACAAGTAGTGCGTACAACGCGTACGTTATCATGATGAAATCATGAGACATTTACCCTACACGTTTTATTCATAGCTTTGTTTCATGCGATTTTTGACATTGAAAATGTGTTCATGCTTGCATAAATTGGTCTACAATCCAAATACGGGCCACTCACAGAAGATTTCCGTACTTCAACCATTCTACAATCACATGAAACAAGCTAGGCCAAATTACACATATATCATGATCTGGTTTTGATTTTTTAAAAACAGCAAATAGATAAAGACATTAAATCTCGATCATATTTGATATAAGGTAGTCAGATACAAGACATAAATTATGACACATATCTACATAACTACATTTCTACGACACTAATTACCTGTCATGCCTGCGACAGCTGGATCAGTATACGTCATGACCGTGTCACCTTGAATTTGGCGGGATAATACGATAACAGCTTTAAATCACGTGATCCACAATTGACTTATCAGCAAATTAGCTGATAAACTTGGGCTACTTAATTAGCAACCAGCTATTTGCACAGATAGCTGTGTAGCAGAGAAGCTGTTTCCTAATTCAACTCAAGCGGCAATTCAGGAGCTCTAAAACTAAAGCTAACTTTAAAAATCATAACACGGCATATTGGCACCGATCTAAATAAGTAAATACAACCAGCGGTGAAACTGTAACATTGTATAGCTGTAAGCAAGGTGTGACCATAGCACGAAGTTTTGTTTCTCCTTTGAATTTAAATTCCAATGTTTTTTTTTAATAAAAATTTTATGTTATTGCTACAAATGGTGTAACAGTGAGGCTTAGTCTAAAAAGCTAACAAGAATTGCACCCGCTTTGTTAGGTCTTAGGCGGACGCTAGATTTCCATCTTTAAAGAAGCTTCTTTGATTTGCCCTCTGCTTGTGCTAGAAGCAATTGGATTTAGCAGCAGATATACCGTAAATATAATTTCTGCCGCAAAAACTGCTGGAATGCCACGGCAGCTACAGTAAAAAAATCCACTGTGGCCATAGTTGCAATTAAACTTAAAACCATATATTAGTCAGATAAGCATTAGAATAGAATTTCAAATTAACGTATGCATAATACTTAGGAGTAATACTCTGATGTGATTCGTACGCCGTACAACGGAAATAAACTCGCAAATATATAGTCAGCGTAGAATAACTTTGCGGAGGCAATTTGTTGGCGCGCACTATGTGTTAAATTGCTTCGTGACCGCGGAATCGCCATCTACCCACCTATCCACCTACTACCACCAAAATCCTACTACTTCAAACCATCTACTTTACTTTTTTGCCTTCGGCTAAAAAGTATTAGAAATGAAAAATGATCTAAAACAGCTTACTGGGAGTTGGAAGGGTTGCGTTGTTGTCACTGAAAGAAGAAACGTTTAAAAATCACAGTCTACTTCAGTCCACGATAACCAAGTCAAGATTCGTCATCGGAAATAAAGTGAAATAGATGTTATTTTATCTAATTATTTGTGAAATATAATTACAATTACTTCTAACTTCAACTATTCTGCTATAAAAAACTAAAAAGGGATTTACACTCACTACACAGGAGGCTTATAGGACGGGTTCTTGAGGGGCTGCAGTCCGACATCCTTGTTCAGATGGAGATAGTATCCGACCACGTGCTCCAGAGTGTCGAACCGCTTACCCTGGATCAGTTACTGTTAATATTACAACATCACGTTATCCTTTCATCCAGCGAGAATGTAACGATGTCAGACCACTGATTCTCGGTCATTATCAGGAAAACAAACGCGATTTTCACAGCGCACTGTCTGTTAGCTAATAGCTTTCAGTTTATTTCTTAAATTGTAAACAAAAAAAACCGACCGGAGCTGGGACGAGAATGAACTTGTTCTCGGCGTGATCTCGCTTGATGATGTAGTGGAATATGACCATGTTGTCGGCGTTAGATACTCGCACAGACAGAGAGTAGGACCCCGGCTCGTGCCCGCTGTCTCGAACTGGAGTACAAGGTCGTTAATTACTGGGCTATATTTTAGTGACGTGAAACTGATAATTCACGGTTTGAATTTAACTAACTATCCCAGATCACTTTAAACTTTATAAAAACCAAAAGAAGAGTGCAAATTTAGAAAGAGAAATCTATATTATGACCATATGCATTCTACAGAAACAGAATTAGACTACTACAATAGACAGCTACTAACCGAGGAAGTGGTTGCTGTCCACTTGTTTGAGGAGTTGTTCTGCTTGGTCACGTGTCTTCCCGGGCCAGTACCACTCGTGTTCGGGGGACATGTTGACAACCAGGGTACTGTCGTACACTTGGGGTTCGGGGTGTGGTATCTGAGCGGGCCTCATTGAGATCATCCGGTTGTAGTCGTTCAGCTGCGGAGAAGGGAAGGTTTATTTCAGATTGTCAGAGATTTTCAACGTGGCATGAAAAGTTACAACAGTTTCTAGCTATTCAGTCTCCCAATTTCTACAGTTAACACACCCTACTGTACCACGCTTCTGGTCAACTCGAGTTTTGGATGATGAAGGGAGTTAAATTTTCGCACGATCCCCGTTAACCGTCTAAAGTTTTTTTATTTTACGTCTTTGAAAAAATTAAAATAGCTGTTGTGTTCTAATTTTGTTTACCTATAAGATGAAAAAGAAACATACTGTCCAGTACTCGAAAAAAATAAATCCAATTTTGCCAAGCTGTTTGGTTTCATTTGAATTATCTTAATTCAAATTTTCACAGGAGATTTAATTTGCACCTCTTTGGGTGTGTAGCCAGAAGAACAAAATAACAACTCTTGAGCTGATAATTAATTTAAAAAGAAAATACACGCTGCTAAATACTTCAGATTTCGTCGCAAAAATTAATCTGCCCCTAATATTGTTATCCTAAATTCATCCTATAGAAGTCAATCCTAATGTCAATCTCCGAGTCGGATAGAGCTTTTCAGGTTTAAACTCGCAAATCTGTTTTCTTAAAACAAACTAAAAAATCTCTGAAATGTCAATACTTCAGTTTGTGACTCGGTTCTTCCTCAGAGAAATGTCCAGTTCGATTCAAGCAACCTAACTAAAAGTCGAGTCTCATATCTGCCAGAAGAAATTAGGACAAAATGCGTTCTCCAGAGTAACACTGACTGCACTGGTGATGATGAGACCTGCTCCCAGGATACACAACCAGTCAGCTCGTTCCTTGAACAGGAAAACCTGGACGGCAAACGCCAACACTATGTCCATGTTTCGCATGATAGTTGCAGAGGCAGATTTCTCGATGGATAGACCAATGTTGAGCATGACCAGAGCTGCACAAGCGCCGATTCCACAAGCAAGCAGAATAACCCGCTCATCGAAACAGCCGGGTCTAGTGTAGGAATCTCCAGCTACCAGGTTAACGACAGCTCCACCTACAATTACAGACAGGTTGGTGTAGAAAGGGGTGATGGAGGATCCAACGTTAGGGCCAATAGCACGCTGGGTCGTGTATCCTACACCGGTGCAACAAGCAGCGGTCAGTGCTATCAGGCAGTAAAGCGGATTGTAAGATTCTTCGTTGTTCTTGAACACGAAACTGGGCTTGGCGATGAGGAAGACTCCGGCAAAGCCGAATATTACGGACATAGCGTTAGCTAGAGTGTACTTTTCTTTGAGGAAGATTCTAGAGAAGAGACCGGCAAATATAATTGCAGTGAAGTATATGGAGATGGCATCCCCTATGCTCATATTTTTAACGCACCAAATTTTTAGGGTATATCCAAAACCATGGCTTATAGACCGCAATGCAACTAAGGGTTTCTTAGGGAAGCTTATGAGGGATGTGCCGCTGAAAAGGGAGGCTGGAAGAAGCAACAAGACGCCACAGGACCCTCTGATGATGACAAACTGTCCAGGGCTGATGGCGTAGAGAGACTTAGCAGCTGTAGCAGAAGCACTGAACAGGAAGGAAGCACCCAACACCAAACAGAGTCCCAGGACTCGCTGCAAGGGACTCCGTTTGTACTGCAGAGGGTGCTGGAGAAAGTCCGAGTCCGTTTGGCTGGTTACTCGGCTGTATTGAGACTCCACGAGAGCAGCATCACTGGCATCCCCAAGGGTGTTGATAGTGGAATCTTCACGCAGTATCAGATCGTTAGAAGTGGAATCTTCACGCAGTATCAGATCGTCCTCGTCCAGGACGAAGTCAAGGGCTGAGTGGTAGTCTGGGTCCCCAGGTAGGGTACCTGAGGACTCGTATGTGCCAACATCTACCAGTGAAGCTAGCGATGTTGTGTCTTCACTGGACAAGGCAATTTCACAGCTTGCCATGCTAGATGTTGCTGGGAGAGAGGGACGTACAGTGGGATGTTATGACTTTGGTAAATTCAATTCAATAAGAAGATCGTATAATCTATTCTGACTTGAGTAGACTTTTGAGCCAATGGAACATTTTTACAAAAAATGAACTGATTCTCAAAAGACGGCTTAGCTTAAAGTCAGATCAAGCAAACAATCTAATCTCCAAAAATTTACAGCAAAAATGCGGGATCTTACAATGAAGTACAACTTGCCTCACACTGTGCATATTTGGTCCATTTAGTCGTGCTTGTTTTTGGCACCTTCTTCTCGTCTAGGCGAGAAAAGCAGAGAGACATCCAATCGCTTCCGACGGGAAAAGCACGTGACCCCATAGAGAACACCCTACATGTAAACTTTGCCGCTGTCCGTTCTTTACATCGAGTTCAACTTTAAATGTTTCTTCCCACAGTAAGATACAACGAAATTATTCACGTGACTTGTACGTGGTTAGTAAATCTCCGTGTGTAATCTCCTTGTGTAACGGTCCTGTTGACACGCTTAACACAACCATGATTCTAGAAACAACGACGAGCCCCTAATTCCCGTGAATTAAAATTCCAAAATTTAGACCGATGCTTGTAGACATAAACTTCTGTGCTAAAATGCGTTGAGCCCGAAAATTTACGATGTCAGAATTCGTGGATGGAGCTGAAAATTTGTTAACTTTGTGAAAAACGGTAAGGACTTAGGAGTCATCCTACTCTCGATACACTTGAAGAGTTCATGCAATTTCATCGATCAATGTAAAATCTTACGTACTGTAAACATACATGAGAAGTAAAGAATTGATTTCAGTAATCAGTCATCATCAAGTGACCCTCACCTGTACAATATGACACACAATCAGTGACATCTGCATTGATTGAGCTCTTTACCACCTCCCCAGATTTCAGTGGTACAGTTTGTTTATATTTTGTGGGTCTCGTGATGGCGAAGTAAGGGGTACAATTACATTTAAGTACCTCCAAATTCTTGTGATTTTATGATAACTCTATTTCTGTACCCTAGATGATCTTAAAATTCACCTCTTTACTCAAAAGAATGTTTGATACATTGCATACGCCATACAAAAGTTAAAATCTTTTTCACTTGAGCCGAAAAAGAATCTCAAACATTTTGGTTCAACATACGATTTTCCAATCGTATAGCTTCTCTAATGCCTTAACCAGCAATACTTTTACTCTTATTTTGACATAATAATCAGAACATGTGATTGTATTTTCTAGATCGTTCGGTACAGGTTTGAGAAACAGCAAGTATCACAAATAATGTCATCAATTCAAGGTTAACCATAAAAAATCATGGAAAGTAGTACTTTTGTTCTTGTCTGAAACTATGTCGGCAAAGTTCCTTTCATATAAAACTGTGGCTCTTTGTGCAGAAATCGATAATTAAGCTGAGTCAAGCTCTTCCGCCGACGCTAAACTATCCGGAAGCGGCGTAAGTTAAAACTTGGCATTGGCGTAAAAAGGAAAGAATGTTTGCCTATTATATCGTAATTTTTTTCGACGTCTTGACTATTAATTCCGATTTAATATGCCGATTCAATATATTTGGTCTAGGCAAAAGCTTCCGATAAAGTGGATCACAAGCTTTCACTCGTAAATTTGCAGAAATATGGATTAAGTTTCTAACGGACAGAAAGCAGTGTGTTGTTCTTTATGGCCATCGGTCAGTCCTTGTTAGTATCATCAGTGGGGTCCCACAAGGAACTGTTGTCTGTTTTGGGGCCTATCCTTTTCGTTTTGTTTATCAACGATCTTCAAGGCTGTGTAAAACATTCCTATGCTAGCTTTCTTGCTGATGACACTCGTGTCTCCAACCAAATTGGCTGTCAGAATGATGTTTCCCTCCTGCAAGAAGACCTTTGCAACATCATCAGTTGGCCTAGATCGAACAATATGAAACTCCATGAGGACAAATGCGATTTCTTCATCGGCAGATCCAAGCGTCAATCGTCATAATACCCTTCAGGAGCTCAAATTCATTACCGAATGCATGACCTATCATGTTTTAAACGGTAACGAGTTACACCCAGTGCAGAACTTGTAAGATTTATGTATGACTGTGTCAGCTGATCTGTCTTGATCCCTCCACATAGCCAATACTGCTTTTAAGGCCAGGTCCAAGGCTTTCTGGATCCTGAGTGTCTTCAAGACCAGGGAGTGATCATTGATGATGATCCTCTACAATTCCTGAAGAATGAACTGAAGAATGTTGAAGGTCGGTGGTCTGGTGTAGCTGCACTCTTGTCGATTGTCGGTTACTCCGGAGACCTTTATTTTTCTACAAAGCACCGAGCGATAAAACTTGACCGGGTAACCATCGTTCTCTGACCGGGTAACTATAGAGGACTTGGCTGTTGCAGATTTGGGTAAACTTTTTTTTCAAATCCCAAGAGCAATACACATTCTGCAGGTCTAGGAAGACACTCTTCACAGACCTATTCTTCCAACAAGATAATACTCATTCCAAGACCGTGTAGTAGAGCCCTTAACGCTTGCCTTGTTGTTGTCTTAAATTTCGCTAAACTCTTATTTCCATTTACAGTCAGAAACTTGAGATATTGCCATGGTTACATGAGAGCTACGTCACTGTGGATCACTTCCGGGATTATTTGTGCTGGAGATTTGGTCTGTACAAACTTTCTAACGAACTTCACGTTACAAACTGTTCATGTCTATGATGTTGTACTCATGTTTATGTAGCTTCTGATTATCGGATCAACAATAGCTTTATTGTTTACAGTGCACAGAGCAGGTGGTATTTTCAAACAAGGGTTTTCATTAGTGATCTATGTTTAGATCTTTTTCATTTGTACATCCCTATGTTGACAGATGACATGATAATTCCCTAACTAGAATATTTCACTGCATTTCTTCAGCTGTTTTAGTAACTCCATTATTATATATAGCAGATATAATTTAAGATGTTAAAGAAGTCAGCATGTGTGCCATGATTGATGATTGGATTCTTATTAAAGCAGTGTAAATATTATGAATAAACTATGACATGACTGAGTGAGGCGAAAAAAGGAATTAAAAGTAAACTTGATACAATTCATAATTCTTACGATAACATGATGAATGGTTGGAACCTTGATTAGAAAATAGAATGAGTGTCTGAAACAGTGCCAAGGGACACACAATTTAACTGATTGTACTTTTCCAGACCACACAGGATTAACAAAACATGGTGGGCGCGCATAATGCGCGCAAATTTTGTGCTGTAGCTTTTGGACTTTAATTACAAGAGCTGTTTTCGCGTGTGCCGCAAATTTCGTAAAGATGGTGTCAAATTTCCAGCCTTAGTTTCTTGAACTGATTTAGTTTGGAATTTAATTCAGCATATTGTCATCTGACGAGTGATAACCATCACCAATCAGCTAAATGACAGTTTAACACAGAGTGATAAAGCTTATCTTCTGATTTCGACATGACGTAATGAAAATGTCATCAATTTCTGTCATCATCGCCTAATCAATATCTCCGGGAGACAATCCGAAAGCAGAATTGGAGACCGAATTCTTAACGGAAACTTCTCTTGTTCTAGAACAGGAACAGATAACCAAAGTGATATCATGTATTCGGAAGTAGAACTCTATGACTATAAAAAATAAGTTCATGTGAGTAACGACTAACTCGAGCGGTGACCTTATCCCTAATTGATTAAAAACCAGGGGGTAAATCATTGGAATGCATGACATTAAACTCAAAAAGTAATCCCAAGCCGATAAGTTAATCTTCTGTCGATGCCAATATATCTGGCCAGCTGAATGGATAATACTGTCCATGTTTTGTTGATCCTAATTTAAGTAAGCATGCATAGATTATGTGAAGACTTGTAGGATAACGAAGGTCGATGTTGCGTTTAGCATGACTTTTAATAAATTGAGTGTGTACTGTGTAAGCAGCATATATTGGATATGAAGCAATTTGACGAATTACGTTTGATGTCATATTACATACACGTGGTTGACATCGAGGGTTTAATGTTGGACTTGAAGTGAAGAATATTTCCTTTACTGTATGTGTAATAATTATTGATCACTAAATATTTCACTTAATTCTGCTGAAAACGTGTCATTACATATGTCTTTGTTTCTGAGCCTTTAAAAATTAAACAATATTCTTTTCAAACAGTCTTCAATATCAAAGTAACAGTCTATATCAGACAGCAGACTACTATAAGTGTTATACAAAATTAACTTGTTAAAATTATGTCGTCTGTTACACAAACACAGTACTGATACATATGTTGGGTTGTGAGTCAGGAAATCGTAGGTACCCATATCCATCTTTCAGAGTTATACCTACTAACTAGAGTCTCATACAATTGTTTAAATTCTCATAACAAACAGTGACAACCCTCATAGCATGGAGTAGAATTTTCTTTGAACCGAGGTGTTGAAGGAATTAGTGAAAAAGAGTTGTCGGCATACATTTCTTGACACTTAGTGGCGGGGCGTGGTTGAGGTTTTCAACATAGACTGTTTTAATTAACAAACACCATCAGTTTAGGATCTTACAATACACAATGTTATCGAGACTCAGGTATACATCCGACATAAACTTACTTGCTTTTCACTTCCTATATATGTTGGAATTTTTTCTGATGTAACATCGTAAGTATTTGCAGGTCAAACAATAAGTAAAGGAGTCTGGACGAAAAGTGTACTGTGTGAGAAGACAATGTATATTAGACACAAACACAGATGCACAGACAAACACACAGAAACACACAGACACGCACATTCACACACACACACACACACACACACACACACACACACACACACACACACACACACACACACACACTCTCTCTC
>JH152908.1:63139-73529 GCA_000226015.1 Mnemiopsis leidyi | reverse complement strand
CACACACACACACACACACACACACACACACACACACACACACACACACACACACACACACACACACACACACACACACACACAACACTCTCTCTCTCTCTCGGAAACTCTCTCTGACTCGGAATAATTGTCACGTGACCATGATGAACTTTTCACAAAAACTTTCCTGACAGAAACAATAAATATTTACAAATAATTACACACTGCGTTCAGGTTAACGTATACACTGTACATAGTGTTAACAATGTTTTACACCTGCAAATAATTTAGGAGGAAACCTTTGTTAGTCGCACGCCGGAAAGAACAATTTGGTCACAGAAAATGGAAAATCGGTCAAGTTCATGGGAAAATTCCAAGGCAAGTTCTTACTAGCATAGTTACTGAAGATTTATAGAACGTTCCAGTCGATTTATTGAGAATCGAGGAAATTCTACATTTTCGACAAAAATTATTTAAATTTCCTCCATTATTAATAAACTGACTTCTTCCTTAACTATCCGCCTGTGAGATGATGCTCTGTGGAGAAAGAAACTACACATCTGCGACTAAGTCTCATATTACATTGATCTAGACAACACTAGGGGATCCTTGTATACAATACACAGAGTACAAAGTTACGAGGTGACTACAATGTACATTTGACACAGTACAATCATCTCAGAGGGCTCATGCAATAGGCCTCATGGTCTACACGCCACACAAATTTAAATTGTTCGGTAATCCCTAAAGGATACCTGATCCTGGGTCCAATAACATCGACATCCTCCAACACGGTATTTCATATGACACCGCACAGATCACCCATCCAACTTTTCCTATCGAGAAATTTGATCCGTGGAATGCCATGGGGATTTCAATTGAACGTAGTACCATTGTGCAAAAGTTTCTACATTCGGATTGGACGTGTTTCCTTCGATTAATGGCTTGTAATTATGTATGTGTAAGTACATGAAGTATTAGAGCAATCAGAGCCGAGAACCAATTTTCAGCAGGCCAGTTGAGAAAGTCATGACACCATTTTCTATCCCGCTCTCCAAAACAACAATAATTATTGTTGTGTGGTGCGGCAACGTTGGAAAGAACTCTTAGTCCAGTAAACACTTGGTGCGATATAAATACACGTGGTACGATATACATACCATGGGTATGATTACAGAGATCTCGACTAATAGTCTGACATTACGTCATTGCAATACATGTAGTTCTGTGTACCGAGATCTTTACAGTAACTAGAGCAACTACACACACCGTGTTACTTTACACAGTCTACATTTGATTTCTTTAGTGTGTGTGTTATAATCATGATTTTTTTGTTGATGCTACAGTGTGAAAGAGGATACTGTGATTATAACGTCAATTCTCAGAGCAGTGATCTGACTGTGAACTACAACATTTAGTGGGGTCTACTGATCGGGAAATTTCCGCATCACAACGATCATTACATTTACTGTGTAGTCTGCCAGGAAGCTATGTGCTGTTACAGGTGATCAAAAGGGAAGGGGTATAGCAATTGTAGTGGGAGTGATAGAGAGAGAGAAAAAATGACAACATCAGGGTGTTTACAAATAAGTTCAGAGTTGTGGTCTGAGTAATCCTGCCAGCTAGAAGATACTCATTGGGACGGTCTAATGGACAGATGTGGATTGTGGAGAAGAGACAAGTAACACGCCCTAACTGCGTTACGTGGTGCGATTTGAACGTAGTGTACTAAGGCAGGGTCAGTCTAGTGCACTGTCTGTTACACAGTCTACATCCATATCTTCAGTAGCGCGGTGATCACTAGTTTCCGCCTTAGCAGCGGTTATGCTCAAGGAGTGTCAGAAATACTACAATTTATACATTTATTATGATTCCATTATTTAAGTTCGAAGAACTTTGCTGTGACGAATTAACGTCAACCCGTTTAATATACGGTTACACTCACTCTATTTAGGTACTACCGATCTTGACAAGTGGGCTTGTTCCTGAAGAACACTCCTATTCTCGTTTTCTATATTGAATACGAGAACTTATAAAAGTTAACACTAAACTTAGTAAGTCGAAACTTATAAAGTTGAAACTATCTAAACTTATCGTCTTTCTCGAATACGAGCACTTGAAAGGCTAATATCTAACTTGATATTTGACATATCTTACCTCTGTCACAGATCCCATGATTTCTTTGATCCATTTGTCTCTTTGCTCCGACGTGTTCGACTGGAATAGGAAATTTAAGTAAATATCATGAAACTGAAACTGATCGCTATTAGCTCAATAACTGTTGATAACTGCTCAATAACTGTTAACATGCAGGTTAAAGGTTAAACAGGCATGTGTAATGTACCAATCAAGCAATAACGAAATGTCAATAATTGACAAAACATCGAGCTCCCAAAGTTTGAGGCCGGGTACACCAAAAGTTTGTAGGTGGATTGAGAACATCTAATTCCAGTACAAATACGTGTCGGGGTCGAGGTCACTGAATTAAAACTTTTATTAACAACGGGCACTTAATGGTCTATAGTATTGTGTCACCATGGTGACGTCATCAACTTGAAACCAAGCAGAGCAGTGACTTAGTAATCGCACATAATGCAAGTAAAATCTAACGGTCCTGGTTACATGTTGCAGTAAACTAATCAGGAAACACCCACAGTAGAACCACAAAAGTGTAAATGAGGTAACAAGTTAACAGATGGCTAGGAGTGTTACAACTGCTCGCTTCTCGAACTAGCGAGAACATGCGGGGAGGGCCGTGTAGTTTTACATACACGGAGATACACACTTTGAATTACACTAGGAATTATGTGTCATTACGTCAACCTATCAGAGACACCCGAATATGATGGCTGCTGAATTATTTAAGTGACTAGTATTGGTGGCTACATAGCTAAATGTAGCAGAGTAGTGTGAATATGCCATGTTTTACATATTATGTATGCAGTTTCGCAAGTTCATGGTGAATTATGACTTATCTTTCCTCTAACCTTGGGTATCATCAATGGCCTGCTCAATTCGTAATTTGGTGTCTTGTTCGTTCTTGAATATTTCCATCAGGATAAGAAAACTGTGTGACTGTCATAGTGCGGCACTTGACAAAATCATCAGATGAATCACAAAAGTAGACGATGTGTAGTAGGATTGAATTGAGCATTACGTAGGATTAAATTACACACAAATATACATGCACAATCACGAGTGCAGATAATCTACCAGTGTAGGGCTTGTCGCATAAACAGTTGTGGATTCCCAAGACACCTTTATTCAACCCTTAAATTATATCACTTGATTGCTTCCCATGATCACAGCCGTACAATGATATAGCATGTTTTGGTCCATACAATAACAACCGCTTCCCTAATGTTAAGTGCGGTCGGTGCAATTACAACGATCCATTACCGTCAAATACACATCCAAACAATATGATGATATAAGATGTACATTGAGCAATGAGCATGTCAATTCATGAGAATGTATTCAGGTGGTACACTTCCTAAGCTGAGCGGCCAAAATTGACATGAGCCGGTTTTAGATTAGATGTCAGTGTGTAAGAGTGATGGATGATAAGCTGCAACCATTGATCGACTCATCTCAGCAACCAATGTAAAAGAAGGAAAAAAAGGTATTGTTGGTCAGTCAGGAAAGAATATCAGTCAAAAAGTGACAACTGTCCAGTTCTTCTTGTTGTTGTGACAAAATGCTCGTATACAAGTTTCAATCACAAATCAACCATTAACATCATTAACACTTATTGATGCTTTTTTTCTGCCTTAGGCTAAAAGCATATCATAACAAAAACAAATCGATGGCAGGCTTATTTAAGTTCAATTAATGAGTTTCACCCATTTTCAGTTGGTGTTTCCATAATTATAAAAAAATTCTTACCCTAAGATGAGCCTCTACTTCTGGTGTAGAAACACTGAATTGGTATCCTCTGGTAAGAACACCAGAAGATGAGTTACAGAATGTAGTGACACTCAGCTTTAGTGTGCCCAGCAATCCATCTCTTGGCTGAAAGGTGAAATAACTATTACTTTAAGTATGAGCATTAAAAGGTTTAAGTGTTGTAAATGTGCCAAAAAGAGGTTCTTATTGTGGCTGATTTTAATGCTTGGAGGACATCACATCCAATATACTAACATCAGAAGTCCTATCTTTGTAAAATAGAAGCTGACCACTGTTCAAGACAACATGAAACTCCTTCCACTGAAATAAAATACGAGTTATAGCCAGAAGAAACAAGAATATACAACCAAGGATAACTGATAAATTTTACAAAAATTATTTTGGCAAGAATGCAAACATTAAATGGAAACTATGGTAATTTTTACCTTGTTCAATTTCCTTTCAAGAGGACCTTCATATCTAGTCCCTGGTATATTCATCACATGCAATCTTTCTAGATAGATAATGCTATCAGTGAAGATTCGGTTAAGGCCGACAAGCTATCAGGAATCAGTAAAAAGGCCGGGGTCAAATGGATAAACAGGCTAGATTTGAAATTTTGTCCTGGTCTGGAATGGGATTGACTATTTAACTTAGCTGGGGCTGTATCCAGGATCATTTTAAAAATAAGTTATATCTCCTATTACGTACTATATGGTCTTGTTCAACCAATCTTTTCCTGTATCTTGCCTTTGGGCCCAAATGGCCAAAATTGCAAAGTTGTTTTGATATGTTATGTGCATGGGCACAAAAAGTACAAAACAAGGGTTGGCAACTGACAGGGTAAATAGGGTCATGGTGGAATATTAGCTCAAAAAGTGTCTTATGTACCTACATCTGCGCGCAAGTTCCTTTATTAAACTTCATTATATATACCAATACGTTTATAGGTTTTAACTGCTGCATGCCACTTCACATATACATTTAAAACATTATGAAATTTATATATACAATTGCCTTAAACAAGAAAAACAATCAAAATTCTATAAACTTTAGTTGTATTGAGTGATTTGTTGAAATTTGACAGATGACAGATTGAGAAATGAATGTAACACGATTTCAAACACCCTCCACACATCTCTAGTTTACAACAAACTTACAAAACGCCATTAGTATAAAGTATTAACACAATGCAGTATGAATAATATAAACACATCATGTAGCTTCATGTTAAACAAATTTTCAAGTTAAACAAGTTTTATTTTCCTGTCTGCAATATTAATTACACAATAGAAATATAAAAATATCCTTCCACTTTTCACAAAAATATTATCAAATTTAAATAAAAACTTCTAACGTCTAGAACATCTATAAATAATAAATCCCATTATATATTTATGTGTGTCTATTTCAAGAACACCATTTGAAAAAATACACGACAATATCAAAGAAATATCAATAAAACTCAATTTTATATTTGAACTGCTCACTGATATTGGTTAGATATCCTATCATTATTAATAACCCACAACATATCATAACAATAAATTATAAAGGTAGCGTAGACAATATACTTATGCCAACATCATACAGACTCAAGATATTTGAAATAAAGTAATGAAAAGAACGCGCGATAGCATTATAACTTTGAGCGTGAACTTTTTAAATTATGCATAAATTTACGCGTCTGTATTTACACGTGCAGAACTTTGAAAATTTACCGAAATTACTTCTGGTTAGTGGTTGCATATTTTGATTCCTTATTTCGTGAATTTTAATAACAATAAGCCACGGCATGATAATTAAATAATTGATACCGGAAATTCAGCAGTCGCCTGACACAATGAAGGCGGCCGCAATTCTTGATAAAATTGTCAATGATAAAATTGAAATAACTATATCACTTTTGGGACACTAAAATCTTCCCCATTTTTTGGTTGAATGTACTGTTTGAAATACATTTCCCTCACAGAATCAATTCCATTTTACCATATTATGAGGCTAGAGTTATTGGCCTCAAAACACATTTGGTAAGAGCACGAGGCACAGGATCTGTATTGTTAAATTCTATCACTGTGTGGTCATATGCACTATGTGGGGACACACGCTGTATAGCGAACTGCAAACTAGGAATTTCAACACTGTGCAGGAACACTGACTGGACAGCGACAAACTTTAGTGACTCCTTCAGTCATATCATTCTTATCATTATAGATTGAAATACTTTTAATCGTTCAGTTCTAATTTATTCATCAAGATGGGCATTAAATTGATATATTGTCCCTTAAAATCCATCACCGTAAGGGCGTTGGCTAGTGTTCCAACAGGAAGGATTATTGCCGCTCTGCTGCATAGCCAGTCTCAAAGAACAAGGGATTAACCAGAGGAAGCGATGTATTCTAGAGAAAGGACGAACTTTGGAACTTTTCTAGCAAGCGTGGATGGGCAGTGTCGTTTATGATAGTCTGTCTGGACAATAGACACATCTTCCAAAAAGAACCCATCTGACCTTTCAGCTTTGTCTTGTTTCAAAGTTTATCCCACTTTGTTACGGTGATACCCGCTCAAAAGTGAACTAACGTTTCGTTAGAACGGTGGACGGATATAATCCCGTCAATGCAAATTCCACTCACAGCTTCAGCGACAAGGAGCTTGACCTTAATTAATCTCCCAGGAAACCTTCCGGACTATGAGCTAACTTTGCGAGCAAATGAGCTAGAGAGCTCCGGTTTGTTTACCGGGCGATGCGTCAACGGGCGATGCGCGTCTAGAATTTCTTCGAAATTCACCAGGCCAGAAATGCGTGACAGCGCGTGATGGCCGCGACAGTAGGTTATCAACCTACAAGCGATGCGCGGCTCTCTCTACGTTTCCCTCCGTTCAGAGCAACACTTAGCCTGAGGTCCCCAGGTAACGGTTTGTTGTTTTTTAAATAAACTATGAGCAGACGGCCAAATTTCCAATTTCGTTGACGAGATTATATCCGTTTACCGTTCTATGTTCTTACGAAACGTTAGCTTCAGCTTTAGCTGCGTGAGTCGAGTATTACCGGGCAATGCGCGGCTCTCTCTACGTTTCCCTCCGATCGAAGGGCTGCAATTGGTGCTAAGCAACAATTAGACTGAGGTCCCCAGGCAAGTCGGGTATCACCGCGACAACAGTTTCGCAAGTTCAGATTCGATGAGAGTAGTATTCATAATAGCCCTTATAGTTCACCCAAAGTGAGGTACCAAATGTCTCCACTCTAGCCTTGTGGTCGTCGCGTTTGGGGCGGCAGCGTCGCTGCCGCGCGCCGCGTGGAGTTGCCGCTTTGCATCAATAACTTTGGCAAAATATGCGCTGCATGAGTAAGTGCAGTGTGATTGCTACACGTTGCATAGCCCTGCTGCCGCGAAGCGGCAGCCTCCGGCGCGCGCGAAGCGCGCGGCCACGCCCCCCGGAGGGTCACAACGTGAGACAACAGTGTGAGGTGTCACGACTTGCGCGTGCAGCGCGAGCCACAGGGCTATGCATATGTCAACGGGCGATGCGCGTCTAGAATTTCTTCGAAATTCATGTCGCCAGGCCAGAAATGCGTGACAGCGCTTGTCGCGGTGATACCCGACTCACGCAGCTAAAGCTAAAGCTGAACGTTTCGTTAGAACGTTAGACGGATATAATCTCGTCAAGACAGCGCGTGATGGCCGCGACAGTAGGTTATCAACCTACAATGCATATGTTGGCTTATATTAGCAATTGAAGCCGCTGCCCTTAAGTTTCACGCTTTTACTTGACGAGATGATATCCGTCTAACGTTCTAATGAAACGCGAGGAGAGCAGAAAACTGCGAGCCGCGCGCGGGTCGGGTAACACCTCGACAAGCTTTTACAAGAAAATAATCGCGCGAACGCGCAAGTCATGACACTTCACATTGCACTTACTCATGCAGCGCATATTTTGCCAAAGTTATTGATGCAAAGCGGCAACTCCACGCGACGCGCGGAAGCGACGCTGCCGCTCCAAACGACCACAAGGCTAGAGTGGAGACATTTGGTACCTCACTTTTAGTGAACTATAAGGGCTATTATGAATAGGCTAGAGTGGAGACATTTGGTACCTCACTTTTGGTGAACTATAAGGGCTATTATGAATACTACGGCTCTGGTTAGAGCAACGCATATTTGTGATCGTGGTCGCGGTTTTCTTTAGCCAGAGCCCTTTTGTGCGCGCGTTTCGTGCGGTGTAAGTCGCGATGATATCTAGCTCTCAGCTCCTTTCGTTCGCGTTAGAATCGCTGTAGACGGATATAATCTCGTCAAACGGATATAATCTTAATAAGGTAGGGAAAAACCACAAGAAAGGTAAATCATCATTAATTCAGCAGGCAGCCTTTGGGTTACCACTGGGATACCAGACCTGACTAAATTAAGACATCTGATCCGTATACCAGTGCAGATATGATCAGGCTTTGGATTTTAATAAAATTATCGTCATTTTAATTTTGTTAAGTTTTACCATTTTATGATCGAGCAGGACAAAGGAGGTTAAGGGTTAAATGAGGAGGGTCTCTGTTAAAATATCTATAATCTTCCAGAAGCCCCTTCAGTATAACTGTAAAAGCCTGGGTACAGATGTAATTTATCCAAATATGTTCGGATTAGACAGTCTGGGATATGATTAGGTCATGTCAGGCTTTTCTCAGTTTGAACACCAAGAGGATCTGTGTCAAAACTAAAGGGATCAGTTTGGAAACTGAGAGGTTCAGTTTGGGCTGTGGGCGGGCACCAAGAATAAGCAGGTTGGAAGAATTTGAAAATTTTAGTTTTCTTGATATGGTAGAAAGTATATTTTGAAAAAACGGACTGAACCTCATCCGGCTAAAACCGACAGGATACTAGATTGGACCAGATATCCATTCGGCTTCTAACTGGGACTTTTTTTCTTTATTGCTAGCTTCCAACTTTGGCCCAGCTTTGTTTCTTGGTGGAGCTTGTAACAGAGGGTAAAAATGCTTTACAAAACCTCGATTGTTAGGGTGTAAAATTTTACAATTTATCTCCTTGGTGCACAGTGGCGTAACGTTGCAGGTCTAGCCAATATGGCGCCCCTCGGCGATGAAAATGCGCCCCTAAATGGCGCCCCTGGTGTAAAGGCTTACTGGAAGCAATTTGTGAAAAAATGGCCGAAAAATCTAAATAAATAGTGAAGTTATTAAACCAAACACGCGATTTTGCTAGTCGCGCAGTTAATAATGCAAAATTGTCCCATATCTTTATGACGATTTGGCGCCCCCTTATGACGGCGCCCCCCGGCGTAGCCGGGGTGGCCGGGGCATCGTTACGCCGCTGTTGGTGCATTAAATTGAAAGCTTTTGTGTCGTTTGTATTAAAAACCATCACCACTGTTATAGAAGGTGTATATGGAATTTGAAATTTAATTGAGTTATCATTATTTTTTAGTAAGACTGATAGGTTTTTACAGATGCGGCTCTTGAGTGAGAGAGGCCGGAGGCCCTGCTGTAGGCACCGCCCAGCGATTTAAGGGGGTCTAGAACGCACCAGAAGGCACTTAAACAATAATTTTTGTCGTTTGAAAGGAATTCCATAAGACCGAAAATATCAGTGTTTGCAATGCCAATTTCTGCAAAACATGAAATACTAGAATACTAAGTGGCAAATTTGCCGATCTAAACGGTGTTATGTCGAATCAGCCACCACAATTTGACCCTGCAAAACATTGAAGGCAGTGCATGCAGCATCTTTCGAATTAGATCTCAGATTTTTCTGCTGCTACTAATTTGTACATCTGGAAAGATTACCTGAACATTTGAAGTTCAACAGACAAAGGAATCAGAGTTACAGCGCTTCAAAGTTTTCATCATTTGACGTGTTTTAACACATGCAAACTTGTGTGCTTGTAGCATGCGCAAGTTGCGTCAAGACATCGTCAAACTCAGTAAACTTGTAGCCCGCATCCATAAGAACAAACATGCCAAATTTTAGAGTCGGCCGACCTGGGCACTTGAAACTGTACAACTTTAAAATTTCGTAGACATTATGGCCTCATCTTGGGTACATTCATGTACTCACAAGCCGCCAAGTACCAACAAGAGTAAGGCTAGATTTGTAATCCGATTTTGAGGTCAGAACAAATTGCTGCGTGTTCCTGCATTAGCGCAATAATATTTGAACACAAGAAATTAATTACGGCTGAGATTTTATTAATAAAAGTTCTAGTTAATGGTAATGGTTTTCAAGTTCCGTGGGTACATATGAGTACCCACTTACCCACACGAGCCGACCCTGGGTTTATATTAATAATATTTGATTACATATTTCGAGTTTTGCACTTCAATCATAAGGGGTCGTTCACATATAACATCAGCAAATTTTCAGTAATTTTTACCCCCTCCCCCTCCTCTGTCATCATTCCTCATCATAACAAACCCCCTCCCCCTCTACTTTATGTATGAACCCCCCTCTACTTTATGTAAAAAACTTTGATTTTCGGTTTAATTTGCAGTAATTTTTGAAATTTTTGACTAAGT
>JH152908.1:42815-53474 GCA_000226015.1 Mnemiopsis leidyi | reverse complement strand
CGACACACACACACACACACACACACACACACACACACACACACACACACACACACACACACACATACACACACACATACACAGGACTTCAACTAAGATCTAATTTTGCAGGATGCCGGATGGTTTATGGGGGTACTACAAGGTTCAGGTGCTAAAGGAGCGTTCCCAATCAACTACACTCGGAAATACAACCGTTAGTCCACAGTGCGAGATTGCATGTGAGAGTGTGAGCTGCGAGTCTGACTGACCGACTGACCGGACAATACTATACTTTCTCTCTTTCTAAGATTGGTTTATCTATTTAATTGTGCTCTGAAATTAAATGTATTGAGTTATCAGGGTTTTTATGAATGTTCTGTTAAAGTTGACTTTACCCGTATTTTGCTTATTTTGAATAAATTTTCCTTGATGTTTAATTCTTGAATTTGATGTCAATAAAGATTGATTGAATTTTAATAATTTTCTGATTACGTGATTAAGTACCAAATAATTCATATCATATTTGAATCAGAGCACGCAATTGTTACTGGACGACCGGTATGGTTTTATTTCGTAATCGGGGTTTTGAATTATGATGATTTGTTAATTCTAGATTTTTATGTTTATATAATTGTTTATAGCAACTTATCTGAAACTTAATTAATGCGCCATTTTCTTTGTCTCTTAAACAAAACAAAAATTGTCAAACTGCTCACTAACGTCCAACTGAACTTGACATGGGTGAGTGCTTATGTCTGATTTGCGTGAAGAGTCCCGATATCATGTTTTTATCGTTGTAAAACTAAACGATTTTTAGATCATTCGGCCAACTTCAAATGGTCAAAAATGTGATTATGACCATGGTTAAATATTTGATATAATTATAACCGTGGTCAAGTGGTCAAGTTTTTTGACCGTTGGGCATGGGGCAAATTTCAGGGTGTCATGGTAAGGGCCTTCTCCCTGATTCTCTAAAATATGCCTTTCTCTGCAGGAAAGAAAGCAGATCCTGGCCCGCTTGAGGAAAACTTCCAGACTGTGGACTTAAGTACGAAAATTTCTGCTTATACTTTACATTTATATTCGAAATGGACGTTCGATTAATGATAATCATTCTTAACAAATCGTCACTTCCACTCCATGCCCTAATTCCCGTTAACCAGGTCAAGAAGATGAGTGGAGGAACAACCAACAGCCGGAGTACATCAACATTCCTGAACTGCCTGAAGAACCAGCTTTAACTAACGGTACAGCACACAGTGGCGTGGTGGAGGTGGAACCTGTTGAGTACTCCTACCCCTCTGCTCCCCCTAGATTACCCCCAAAGAGACCCGTCGCTCCTGTCCTAGACACACAAGTCTCGGTAGAAGTACCTGAGCTAGCTGCTGCAGTTCAAGCACCTGAGGTCGAAGTTCCAGCACCTGAGGTGAAAGTTCCAGCACCTGAGGCTGAAGTTCAAGCACCTGCTGCGGCCCTAGATGTTGATGTTGAGGTCGAGAAGTCACATGTTGAGGTTGAAGCTCCGGCAGCTGCTGTGGTGGAAACGGTGATCAATGTCAGAACACCCGAAGTCGCTGTTAAAACACCTGAAGTTGCTGTTGAAACACCTGAAGTTGTCAAAACTCCAGAACTCGCTGTTGAAACTCCAGAACTCGCTGTTGAAACTTCTGAACTCGCTGTTGAAGCCCCCAAAGTTCCCGCTGCAAATATGGAGGTGGATGTTGCAGCATCAGGAGCGGTTGAAGGAGCTGCTGCAGCTGAAGTTTCTGTAGAGGTAGTTGGACAGGTTGAAACGGAGGCCGAGGTTGAAGTTAAAATTTCAGAAACTGACAGTGAAGACGAGGGATTGCTTGCGGAGGTACAAGATCCCGCCGAGAAAGAAGAACTTCAGTCCGACTCGGGTGACGACATGTCCCCGGAGGAGGTCCAACAGAAGCTAGCCGCTCTGGGAGAGCAGCTGAGCGACGAGAACAACGAGTCTGACAAGGAAGAAGAGGAGCCACTTTCCCCTTCCCGAGTAAGGTTTGACGCGTCTGTGTCCATGCTTGAGTCTGTTCCAGAGGACGAAGATGGGGGCAGCGAATCAGAGGAAGAGAGCGAGGGTTCGAGCGTTGGCGAGGCAGGGGGTAAACACTCTGATATGGGCAATGATCATGATGATGTTACTGCTTTATAACTCTACACTCGTGAAGAAATATATTCTAGGATGGATGTCATGTGAATAGACATAAAATTTCTTTTTCTCTTCTAGTACTCATTTGAAGTTTATCGGTGAATTTGCATATATACCTTGTTGATCATGATACAACTACATTTGTTCAGATGGTAGTCGGTGTATTGAAAATTAACCGGATTAAACATTAACCGGATTATGCTGGAAGTGGAATTATAGATGGATTTTGAAGGCATGATATAATTTCAAGAAATTTTTAACAATAGTTGTTGTGCACATTTGGGATTTTAATCTAATTTTCGGTTAGTTACTGATATGTTTCTTTAATTTCCAACTAAAAGTTAAAGCGCAGTGCCTATGATAGTTATTCGAGTTTTATATCCAACTCAATCATTGTTACTGTAATGGTACTACCCTTGATGACTTTTTAGTGAATAAATTCCAATCTGTTTGGAATCCATAGTGACATGACTGCTAATTATTGAGCAATTTATTTTAATATATAGCTGGTTTATAAATTCAGTTTTGATAAAATATTTATAAGTTTACAGAATTTTAACACATTTTCACAATAAATTATATTTTTCAAAATTTATGTGTTGGACATTGGAGGTAAATGATTTTCAACATATCTTTCATCGTTAATGGAAAGAAAGCTGTCCCAGTTCTAAGATAGTATATAATGCAGATCTATCACGCATTAACTTGGGCAGTGTTCTTAGAAGACCGGTAATTTTAAACAGAAATTGCCGGTAAATTTAAGAAATGCTTTCGTTAAATTAATTTTTACTTAATTCGAGAATTTCAAGACTTTATGGATGTAAAGTTATGTTTCGCATTTAAACTGAGAAATGATTAGATCTACGAAAACTTGCTTAAAATCGCACTAGCATGTACATAGGGAATGTTCTAAGGATATGGTGGAACTGTTCAGGATTTTGTATTTTGTTTATAACATTGATAACTGCAGAAGAATTGGAATATAAAACTATAGCTACATGTGTCAAAATATTGTTCGATTAAGGAAGGGTTCAGATTATTTTCAGCATATTTTCCAATAGTTTCAGGTATGAATTTTACTCATATTTAGTTGCAGGACCTAGAATTAGTAAATCATTCGATATAATTGCACTGCCCGTTCCAATACATTTGAATTGTACCTTATAACCATGAAAGTATATTGCATTTTTGGTTTGTCAAGTTTATCAGTGATATACGTTTTCTATGAAATATGAATAATAAATTCTGTACAGTTCTCAAATTTATTCCTATTATTTCTTCATGGAAGAAACATTTGTCACCACACAGTTGATTAAACGAAATTTTCCTGTTTAGCATTGTGATGAGAAATGAAAAATCGAATTTACTGTTAAGAGTAAAATTGAAATTGATATTGCACGTACACAGTGAAATAACTGAAATCAGCCAGCCGTCGTCAACAATAGATTTATTAGGAGGAAATTGTGACAATAGTTAAAGATAAAACTTCCAATAATATGTAAAAACAAACGCATACTCTTTAGCTTTAGCCTTTAAGTTCAGCTGATTAATAAATTACCTTAACAAGAGACAAACGAAGTTCCAAGTAGCACCTTTTAGCAACCTTTTTTTAATTGGCATTGCACGAGCAAAACTGGAGAGAGTTGGGACTTGGTCAAAATACAAGACAGGGATTGTGCCAAACATATTTTTCTTTAACAATGGATTCTCAACAAAAATGTCACTTATTGAACGTGTAAAAGGTAGAACAAAGCACAAGTGATAAGCTGATGAGTTAACTGTTAGTGGTCTCAGGGCTGTCCTAAAAACAGCATGCCTAAAAGTCTGGGACAAAATGTAAGTAGAAGAAGGACGAGTCTCTACTTCTATCGAGTCTGTACATAACATCTAACATTTCTCAAGAAGCCGTTTCCTTTTCTCCTTTCTGGGCCATGTAACTGTCCAGCTGACTGTCTAGATAAGATTTGCTCTTTGACATGTATTTTTCCAGCTCCGTGTCCAGGGCATCCTTGTCGGGTTTCTTGGTTGCCCCGCCACGTCCGGCGCCGCCGCCGCCACGTGCACCACCTCGTGTAGTGCCTCCACGTGTAGTTGCCCCGCCACGTTTAGTCGCAGCGCCCTGTGAGGCGCTTCCTCCTCTGGAGTTAGTTCGGGTCGCACCTCTGCCAGTATTGTTGCCGCCTCGGGTCACTCTGGATGCAGCTGAAAGAGGAGATGGTTTCAAGATTCGAATGGTAATTTTACATAAGTTAAAAAGGATCAGCGCGGCACTACCTACATGTTATTCAGGTTTATTACCAAACTTAGCATAGTTCAAATGAATGGTACGACATAAGTTGACGAACCTCCCCTGCCTCGCTGCATGGTTGAGTACTTCTGGGTTAATCGCTTAGCTCCGATTCTGTTCTGAATAGTTCCGTTTCGTCCACCAACTCCCCCAAGTCGTGCCTAAAAGTAGGACAAAAGATAAGGAATTTTTAGCAAATCATTTATCGAGGAAATTTCACGAAAAAAGTGTACGGAAAGATTGTTGCACGAAAATTGAGCCTGCTCGGGTATCTTTCGAAGGCAATATCTTTTTTATTCATAAAACTTTTCTTCATCCAAAAGTCAAAACTAACTGTCATTGACTTGGTCATCGGAAAGTTCCTAAAAGAAAGGAGTTAATAAAACTAACCTTGGCTGATGGTTTAGGAGGTTCGTATACAGGTGCTGTGGGAAGGGGAACTGAGCTGGCAGTAGCGGTGGAGAGGGAAGCTAGAGATCTGGACATCATGGACAGGGTGTTTCTCTCGAGAGTCTCGAGTTTGCGCTGATGTGCGCGCAGTTCCTCTCTGAGACGTGTGTCTCGTGGGGGAGTGCGGGGTCTGGCGGGTTGCGCAGCTGGCATTTTCATGATCTTGTGAAACCTGGGTGGTGGATTATTCGGCAGTCAGAATGTGCAGGACAACTTCTACCTTGTTAAAGTAGCAGACTGTATCAAGTCGCCTATGTAAGAAATTGCCCGCATAAATCGGCTAAATAACGATCTCGATAAGTGTGAACATAGGTCGATATTTCACCTGTCATTGAGAGTCATGTTGGTCTGTTGCCTGAGAAGGACCTTGATGTTACTGGAACTGTCCCGATACTTAGTCGCATGTCTAGAAGCCATTCTTCCTACGCTAGAGGAGATGGTTAAATACGCTGGGAATCTGGCCTGTTACAAATTAATCGGAATTTCGAGTGTCATCATCGCAGCTTAACGAGGGAATCTTGGAGGGAATTTGTAATGAAGCAGTAAAGCAAGTTTAGGCGATGTTTAAAAATTCTGACCCAGCTTTCATAGCATCGAGATTCCCAAATTTGAACACTCATAAGTCATAAAGTCTTTAAGTTGGAGTTGTGAATGCTAGTTCTAACTGATAATCAAATGGCACGATCAATCATGACAAATTATCGTGTGTCACTTCATTTTTTGTCGTTTCTCCGCCTGTTGCTGCGCATGGGGATGAGGGCTCCTTTGCAGAGGTACGCCTCTATGTCGAAGGGAAGAGGGTTGTCACTCTCATCGCAGTAAACGTACGGTAGTCTAATGACAGTCATCTTGCCACCAGCTGAAGTGTTTTCAACGAATATATTTTACTGATAAAACTGAACTATGTCGTTAGTCGTTGATCTTAATGATTGGAACAACTCATGACACGATTTAATCAAGGCAGTTGTAAAGTCAATGGGGATGTTTGAAACAATATAGTTCCGACTCACGAATCTGCACATTGTCAGGAGCAGTAAGGGAGATCAGGATGTTGCGGTAAGACACGTTCAGACAGACAGACAAACTGACTTGTTCAGGCGAACACACCACTATTCTCATCAGCTGCCCGAGCAGCGGCTTGCTGTAATGTTATGTACTATCAACCTCTACATAAATGTTACTAGACAATTCACAAGTCAGCAGAATTCAATGATTCGGGAAAGACCTCCAAGTATATAGGCATATCATAGTATAACACTATTATCTCATTTCCCTTACTTGGTGTGGGAAGGGCAGGTGGTGTAGAGTACCATGTCCGACAGGACATTGTTACCGCCGCTATTCTCCTTGACCATGTTTGCTGGGGATCCCTTAACAGGTACGCCTCCTGCGGTGCAGTAGAACCTGTGTCCTTTACTGCACTCGTACTCGTACCCTACATAACACCTGTAATACAGATACAGGTGTAATGTATATACACGTGTAATGTAGTTACACGTGTAGTGTAGATACAGATGATATGTACATACAGATCAAGAAAGTTAACATTTTACATGAAGAGAACAATTCATAGAGCCTTAAATAACAAATACTGATGACAGAACGGTGCTATCATAAAGTGACATAAAGAGTCTACCTAAGACTTGAACGATTTAGAATAAAAACGTTGAAGTAATGTATTATGTGCTCTGTAGTAGTATGTACTATACCTAACACTACGTTTTCCTCTCCAGGCATTCTTGGGTTCAGGAGCCCAAGCTTCATCGGGAGGTAGGTCCCAGGGTAGTAAATACTGAGATCCAAGTAGAAATCCAGGCTGCTCAATACCCACCGTGGTCTGGTACGATGACCTGCAAATATAGTGTGTTTTTCTGTTTAACCCTTTATCATTCTCCCGTTTAATCGAAATGCGAAGACATTCAAAAGTTGAAAACATTTTCTCGAGACTGGATGTACAATCATGTGACTTACGCTGGTCCTATGTTGCAGATCATCCAGCTGAGCTGATTTCTCCCGAACAATCTATGTTGGGGTAAGGTAGAACAACACTTGTCGGACAAGGACATGTAAAACTCATGGTTAGCACTCTCCAAAGTGAAGGGGTCTGATCGGTACGATATACTTCTACCGCAACTACAAGCACTCCTCATCCTTAATCTGTTGCTGTGAACTCGGGTGGAGTCGTGAAAGGGTAGGACACATGCATTTCCTGTCAGACTTATGCTCTCGCACCCCTTCCTTCCATCAGCCCAGATCGCTTCGCAGTCTTCTTTCAACTTGGCCGCGTAGGTGCTGAATGCCGGTCCTTTCGCGCGAGTTCGTAAGATGTGAAGCGCGTGTTGGAGTTGTCTCTGAAGGATTTTAGAGCATTGAATCTTAGTAAGTAATGTTTTAAACATCAATGTCATCCACAATTACACAACAGATATATAAAATTATTCGTTAAAGTCAATGAAATAAGACTTTAAATAAATAAGACTTTAAATAAATAACTTAACAAAATTGAAATTTTCCCAAAAAATGGCAAATGTGAGACACAAATGCTTCAAAATTCAAAGAAAACGCCGCGCGTTACGCTAAATACAAATTACACTGTGACCATGTGCTGGATTGGGTGGTCAGGGATGACTTTTCAGGCAATCTCAAGTGTTAAACCTTTTAGCCATAATAACATGGTAAGCAACAACCGATGTTCAGTACCTGATGAGTAGCGTGAGTGTAATGTGCAGGTAAGGAGTCCATGTAGGCTGCACTTGCCACCGGGTAGGCTTTCTGGCACCGGTTTTCCGAGTACTGTCCTTCAGGATCAAGTTGCTGGGGTAAGATCGGTTAATTGTCTGCCACGTAAACGTTAATATTGATTAACAGTTTAACATCATTAGCAATAACACAGACTGTCACTAGAGAATAAATGTTACAAAATAGATGCGATAAAAAACACAGATTAATTTGCCGTACAAACAATGTTAACATACCGTGACGATTTTCGCTGGTCCCAGTTTGCTAAAGTTTCCCTGATTTTCTTCGTGGCAGTAAAATTGGTAGAGTTGGATGGCAGCACTGTACCATTCACCAAGTGGTAAAAATTGGAAACCATCCCCTTTGTCTTGGACTGCCTGTTGTAACAAATATTAGCTTGGGCTTTGTGACAGCTACAATATTGAATTAGAATTAATTATCTATCAATATGAACATTAGTTTGTCAATGATTCTTCTGCTAAACTAGCCATACTATTACTACAAGTGATAGATGATAACCTAAAGACAGTTTTAATACCTGACTTCTCAGATTCTTGACGTTACGTTTCAGAAAGGAACCCAGAGTCATAGTATCTTCTTTAACATCTTGTGAGTAAGGTGGGGAAGTAGCTGACAGCTGTGATATGTAGTACAGTGCTGGTGAAGAGTAGAGATTTGTGTTACAGGGGCACAGAGAGTGGTATTTCAACAACTGTGATACAGATGGTACATATGGTACAACTTCTACAGCTAAATGGACACCGCCATAGTTTAAAACGCTGTTTAAACAGTATTCATCCATTTATAAATATTTCACAGTAGAGCCAATTGGCAATTACATGGTTTTAGGAAGAGGTTGGTATCTGCCTACCAGTGTCGACGTGTTTGAAGCTAGGACTCTCAGTAGAAGGTCTTCCTTTTCCATCAAGAAAAAGAACAAACGGTTCTCTCAACTCATTGGGCGGTGGCAAGTGTGCCAGGTCCTGATGAGTACCGCGGGAGTTCTGCTTAGGGAGCAACCGACACTTTCTAAATATGTGGAATATTTGTGTTTCCATCTCCAGACCAAGTCTCTTGCATTGCTGGTTGAATCCTTGTCGACCTGAAATTTCAGGAATGTAACACATTCCTTTCATTCTTGAAATTTGTTAGGCTTCAACGGTAGTACTACACAGTTCACAAGTGAAAGAGATTAGACACAAACACAGACCACTCAACACCATTACACCATACCTTTCTTGGGGGGAAGATGCATACTGGCACTGTTACTTTGGAAAACGAACAATAGCCGAGGTCGGTAGAGCCTGGCGGTAGCAAGCAGCTCAGTCTCCGGATACAGCTCCTTGATTTTGGGAGCAAAATGGTGGAGTAACTGCTGGGTTGTCCGGAACAGTCTGATGTACTCCACGTCAAACGATTGGGAGGGGTGAAGAACCACAATGAAGTGGCACACGCTAAACAACCACAGCCAGGTTTTTATTTCCTGAGGAAAAATAAAATTCTAATACTGGTTTGAACCGGATGCCTAGATGCGTTAACTTAAAGGGTTAGATCATCTCCACGAGTGACGAATTGGTCGTTTCGACGCGAAAGCTTTAGCTCGAGTGCCATGGATACGCCGATTCGGCACAAGCGGACACGATTCAATGTAACCATATTCCACGACTACCGATGTGTCGGCTTTTTAACTTGCCCGCAAAACTAAATCATTCGAAAGTTATTGTTTAACTTTTTAGCACATGAATCTACAATAAAGTAATGTAATCGGCTGAGCTGCGCGAGTTGGAAATCGAAATCATCTGCACAGCTAGCTTGGTTGTGAATGGATTTTTTATGTTAATAGAGTTTTTGAGAACTCAGTTTACAATACACATCTTACTTAAAGATAATGGACGTCCGAATTTTTGGGAAAAATGAGGAGTCAGAAATTTTTTCCATCATGTGAAAGCGATTGACCAATGAGAAACCAGAGATAAATAATCGATTTTGGGAAACCCTGTCTCGTGATAGATGAGATTTCCAAGAATTCTGACCTCCATTTAGGAGCTATTTACAGCAAAATAATACTCATTGCAGCAAAAGTAGTTTGCTCTATCAACCTAATCCCGAGTAACAAACCCGAGTAACAAACCCGGGTGACAAACCCATCAACAACTAGCTCTATCAAGAGAAGATGGATATAATCTTTAAGATTCTTTAAAGTCAAGCTTCTCAAAAGATTACAATTTTAAACTAACTGGAAAAAAGGCCACTCAAATACCTGCCTCATGTTTTAGTTTGGTTAATTCTTGATGGTGAATAAGATGAGAATTCTGAGACTCGAACAGCTGCTGCAGGTTCTTCAATTTGTTTATATCGTCATGTCTACCCACATACATGTACAAAATCCCTTTGTCGCCATCAAAAAAGCACTGAAAGAAATTTTGAAGTGTATGCACCCTAAAATTATGGACAATCAATGATTGTTTCATGTTCCACCAACCAATGTCTAACCACAAAACTGAAGAGAAATTCACCAATTTTGGCATCAAAGTCAGAACAAATAACATACTTTACCTGTATCTCGGAAGTTGATTTGGTGAGAACAAACTGTGCACCAGGAAGTGATGAATTGATAATTGCAGCCATGGAGGAGGGATCTGATCTGCTGTGACCTACCAAACCAACAACACAGGTTGGCTTGAACTCTGATAGAATGTGCTCAGGAGATGTTGCAGAAGGGAGCGAGAAGTGAAAAAAAGACATGGCTGTAAAGTTTAGAATATAAGTTGGCAGTATAAGTTTAGACAGCTAGGTTACTTTGCCCTAATAGAACTAGTTGGATGTCTCGCTCTAATTAACTTCTGAATCTAATTCGACCAAGTTAAATATCATAATGCGCAAAATAATAAATTGTACATACATGCACACACTCACACACACGCACGCGCGCACGCACGCACGCACGCACACACACACACACACACACACACACACACACACACACACACACACACACACACACACACACACACACACACACACACACACA
>JH152908.1:2990-42805 GCA_000226015.1 Mnemiopsis leidyi | reverse complement strand
ACACGCACACACACGCACACACACAGACACACGACACACACACACACACACACACACACACACACACACACACACACACACACACACACACACACACACAGACACAGACACAGACACACAGACACACACACAGACACAGACACACAGACACACACACAGACACACACACACCCAAATTGTACGACAATTTTGCTTCAACTAATTTAAACTCAATATTAAGCACATTTGTAAAATACTGATTAAATATAGGTAATATGACATTGTGCATTGGACAATATTTTATTAAGACTCAGAACCTTTATTCCAGTCCACTATTTTCAGATTTATTGGATGATCTCAAGACCTTTCTGTAATTGCTTAAACACCTGTGAGTTATCAGACGCTTTTCAGAGATAAAGTCTTTGAGACATTTATTGCATTTATGTTCATACATGAAATCATCGCTTGGTTCATTTTCAATAGTTTTTTCATCAACCTTAGAAGTTTCACCAGATGCATTGTAATCCTTATCAATTTTACAATTGTGAAGATTAAGCTTATGGACATCAGCAAATAAACTACCACACATGTTGCAATTTATCCTTCTTGATTTTTTGGATTTTGGTGAAGTAAAATTATCGCCGGATTTATCGCTTTTCCTGACTTTTTCAGCTTGTTTGGATCCGTTTTCTCTTTGCTGGTCACCAATAGGGACCGAAATTGTTTTTACACGGGTTTTAGAGCTCTTTTTGCTAGGCAACTTTGCTTGAGCATTTTGCTTTTCTCTTTGCTCTTTGATTATCTCAACCTGTACTTTAATTTCTTCAGAAGATTTTAATGTCCCATCTTTATTGTAATGCCTTTCTTTGTGAGAACGCATACCAGTTTTTTGAGTAAATGAGAGGTCACAAATGTCACATTTGAATGGTTTGATATCAAGGTGAATACGGCGATGTCTCATCATAGTTGCTTTTTGAGCAAATTTTTTATGGCAGACATCGCATTCAGATGTTTCTGTTTTCTTGTGAACACACTCAATATGTCTTTGAAGGGATTGCTTGTTAAGGAAAGATGACTTATCACCACAAAGATTACAAGAAAACAGCTTTTCCGTAGGGGCCAAATATGCATGAAAGCTCTTGATGTGTCTGTACAAATTAACTCTTTCATCTGTGACACCACAAAAAGGACACACTTTAAGAATATTGTCAAAATTTCCATGATGTTTCAGTTCATGAGTCTGTAGAGATTCTTCATTCAAGCAATCCAACTTGCAGACATTGCATTTTATCTTCTCATCATGATCAGCATTTCTATGCTTTTGTGAGCAATGATCAACAAGTTCCCGCCTCAGGGAAAATATTTTGGGTTCTTGACAGAAAGGGCATTGCCATTTAGTGATGTGATCTTCGTACTCAATTTCAGTCAAAAAGGTCATTTGACACTTATCACATCTCCATTGGGGGGTAAAATTATGATCTTTCCTCATGTGATAATGTAGATCACTTGTGCAGATAAAAACAGACGAGCAACTAGTATCTGGACATGGATACAAAGTTGTTCCTCTTTCTCTATTAATTCTGTATATTCCTTTTTCACCATCATTTTTGATGGGAATTGTCCGACAAGCATCAAAATCAATACAGGTTGGATAATTTGACATGTTTAGAACATGTTGCTTATAGTTGACTTCAAGGCGAAATGGCTTTTTACACCTATCACATCTGTATTTAAATTCTTCAATGGTGTGATCATGATGAATGTGCTGTAAGAAGATAATTTCACTTTTATACTTTCCTAAACAAATGGGACATTCAAAGTATTGCATAGAAACCTTTTTACATTTAAATACGCCCATAGTTTTTGCAAAGACTGAAGGTATTTGCCTAGGAGTCATGTGTGCTTGATAATCCTGTTCCAAAAGGAATGTGTCCTCACAGAATTTGCATTTAATATGATCAAAAGCTCCTAGGTCTGACACAGGCAGTTTCATATCTTTGAACTTGCATCCGTTAGACTGAAGATGCATCAGATATCTTTTTTCAGAGAGAAAAATTTTGTCACAAAATAAACAACGTTTCATCAAGATATCTTTTGTGAGTCTTTTTAAAGCTAAATTTCTTCTTGGCTTGTGCAATTCATGGCAAAGGTGTGATTCGAGCCTTTTCTCATGAAAGAAAGAAGCTGAGCAATGCTGACATTGAATCTCATAGTCCTCCAGAGGAATATCTTTGTGATATTTCAAATAATGCTTTATTAGGCGATATACCTCCTTATAAATGTATTTATTGATATCAGTTCTTGTCTTAGGTTTACACCATTTGCAAACATACTTACCTGTTGTGTCAATAGGTTTAGGATATCTTTCATGGTAAATTTCTGGTATGAAAGAAGTGAGTATGTTGACAGGTGAAAAGTCATTTGATAAGGAATTTGAAAAATCAGTTGAAGCTGCTTTAGGAGGGCTTAAACTATGTTCCATATATGGAACAGCAGTTTCCTTAGTTGTTTCTAATGCAAACCCAAGTGCTTCCAATTCATCATAAGTTTCATTCAATTGCTCATCTGTAACAGCAGGTGCCTTTTCTCTTTTCACCTTAGATGTCTTTAGATTAAAAGTATCATCTAAGTAAATATCTGCTGAAACAGAACTGATTGCATCTCCAGAGTCATCACATTGTCTTGTATCAATTGTACTTGCTTTACCTTCTCTGGGCTTCAGTAAACTGTTTCCAATTGTGAGGATTGATGCATGATCATTTTTAGATGATTTATTCTTCTTCTTAGAGTTTGAGATTTTAACAGAGAAAGAAACTGAAGAGGTTTTCAGTGGGGAGTCTTGACTGGCTGAATCATCATGCTCCATGAATCTTTGATCTGAAATGATTAATTATGCTATTACAGATAGGCATGCATAAGTTAAAAAAAAAGATATTTATCCACATTCATTAAGAGAGCTAGAGGTATTTTGGGAAGGGGTCACTAGACTCGGATCGGGCTTGCGGAATGCTTTCTAAATTATACATTGGAGGGCAGAGAGAGCAAAAAAGGGGCCGAGGAGTGCAGGCCGCCACTGATCAACAGGGGGTGTCAATCTATCATGCTGCTAATAGACGATCGACCAATTATTAAACATATCCATTCTAAAATGTATTCATGTATGTTGTTGACAGAAATAGAAATTAAGCATTTCAAAGTTCTGTGTTCAAGTTTTGAAGTAACCAGGATCGGTCCAAAATGAGCATACAAAAAATTCATACAAAGCGATATTATAACGCCCTACCTGGCCTCTGAAACAGCGGCGTAACGATGCCCCGGCAGCCCCGGCTACGCCGGGGGGCGCAGTCATAAGGGGGCGCCAAATCGTCATAAAGATATGGGACAATTTTGCAAGATTAACTGCGCAACTAGCAAAATCGCGCGTTTGGTTTAGTAACTTCACTATTTATCTAAATTTTTCGGCCATATTTTCACAAATTGCTCTAAGTAAGCCCTTAAACCAGGGGCGCCACTTGGGGCGCCTTTTTACCGCCGAGGGGCGCCACATTAGCTAGACCTGCAACGTTACGCCACTGCTCTGAAAACTTGTCAGCTTTATATATTGACAAAACTATAACTTAAGAAAAAAAATATGAGTCTATCTGCTGCATCTCACAAAATTCAGTCTCTGGCCACAAAATACACATGTTGCATATCCAGATTAAAACGCAATGTCAGAGTTAAAGCTCTTAACAAATAGTGTCCGATGTAAATACAAGACAATCACTATTTCATATCAGACGACAGGATGACACTTGGAAAGAATTTGAAGGATGCTGGATACAGTCCTAACAGAACTCAAGGAAGGTAAAAGAGGGCTGACAAAAAATGTTGACGCAAATTAACCTCAAAGTGATAAACATCAAAAATCAATTTTCTTCCTATTCTGTCCGTAACGAACCTTTTAAGCAACTTTATCAAAAATCCTCCAGTTATAGGTCCTGTAAAGCTATTGAATAACACAAATGGTAGTCCAATCTAATGCCATAAAAAAGTTCACGTCAGTAGTTAAATGATTAGTGCAAGAAAGTTTAAAATATGCTGCGAATTCCGTCTGTAACGAAATAACATTCATCAGTATGGTAATATAAATATGGCCCATCTGTAGAATCCGGCATCCTTAAACCGCTATCACCTAAGGGTGAGTTTGGTATTACTCCCTCGTTCCACAGTGTCCAGACTCCTGCACAGTCAATGCACTGTCTGCATGCACCTTAAAGTTGTCTTCGGGGGGTCTGTAAGTTCACCCATCGGTAACGGAGGCTGTTAAGGAAACCGTTGATGTTATTAATAACCATTATTGAAAATTTTATAAACCCTTGCAATGGTTCCCCTGTTGTCGAATTGGCCACAGGATTCTTTTTATCATTTCCGCTTTCCCTGGTATATAAAGTTGGATTAGTTTGTGTTAGCTGCTCTGTTGTCTGTACAGTAAACAGTTCCCAAGTCGTGCTGTTTCTCATACTACAAGCTTGTTTATGGAGAGCTCTCCGCCGTTCAGCACGGGAACATGGATCTAAATGTAAGTACACCCCGACAAACGAGCTTTAGCTGCGTGACTCGGGTATCACCGCGACAACGCGAACGTATCCTCAACCCTGGTTTCGCGCTAAGCTCGCGCAGAAATATATATTGCCCGTACGTGCGCGCGGCTCCAAATTCGGACAGGTACGGTGATCGCGGTCGCACTCTGACTCAGCCAGGCTAAGCTTCACCTAACCAGGTGCTTACGCCTCTAGTCAACGGGCGATGCGCGTCTAGAATTTCTTCGCCAGGCCAGAAATGCGTTGTCTGACTTTGTCCGACCCCTCATTCGTAGCGAATCCCGGATAATAAAGTGACGGGAGGGTGCGCGCTGCTGTACAAGAAATGCGTGACAGCGCGTGATGGCCGCGACAGTAGGTTATCAACCTACAAGCCTCTAGTGGCGCCGCGCGCAAAAGGGCTCTGCATCTGGTTAGTACAAGGCTAAGCCATAAGCCTCGTCACTCGTTGTTAGACGTTGCCTAGCCCATAGCCCTGCTGCCACAAAGCGGCGACCTAGACCTCCGTGCTCCCGTGTCCCGGCGCGCGCGGCGTCGTGGTAACGTCGTCACAACGTGAGACAAGTCTCGCCTGGGGACCTCAGGCTCAGGCTAATTGCTGCTTTGCCCGGTAAGACAAGTCGCTCGAGCATGAGCATTAAACATGAACAATTTTTCAAAGCGATAAATTAAGATAAACGTGTTATCAAGCATAGCCATTTTATTTTTAAAACAGAGTAATTCATTTTTAGGAATAACAAATGAATTAAAAACAAAAACGTTGAATTCGTACTAAGTATTAGAACAAATTATTGTAGCACTAGCATAGTAGCATGATATTAATAATTAACTTTAAATTAAACAGAAACTCTTATGTCAGTGAATTAACAAGCGTTGCTGGGGCTAAATGCGTGATCATGATAGCGCGTGAAGTCTGCGA
Organism: Mnemiopsis leidyi; assembly: GCA_000226015.1. Lineage (NCBI taxonomy): Eukaryota > Metazoa > Ctenophora > Tentaculata > Lobata > Bolinopsidae > Mnemiopsis > Mnemiopsis leidyi. Next base: position 37,324 of record JH152908.1, on the reverse strand, counting down.
CAGTGTCAGTAGGTTATATTATATTATTAACCCACAAATCAGTGAACGTGACTTTTAATTTCAAACTTAAATCTTGATCGAAATTTTATGTTTTATCAAAATTCACTGAGGAAGATCCCAAAAATAAACAGACAACTTAAAACTTGATGGCATGTCAGAATTATCAGAGATGCTCGAGACAATGAATCCCGAAACCATTTAGCTTTTGACTGAATGGTAAGTTTATCATTCACCACACCCTCAATAGAATGATTCACTGAGTGAGAAGAGTTCTTAGGAATCTGACTGTACAATTTTTGAGAATGGTTCGAAGCTTTTTGGGCGAACAAACACACCGCCTTAAATCCAGAATAAAGCACAGTTCCCCCACATAATCCAACAAAATTCAAGACATTGTTCGCCAAACAGTTGTGTGATAGTAGACTTCTTTGGCAAAACCGGCAACCTTCTATGATTATTCCCGTAAGAGAGAACATAAGAGAAAGCCAGGCGATGTCGATCAAAAAAAGTAACGTTCCTGCAACACAGGAGAGTCTTTTCCAAGACAGGAGGTTCTTGGTCAGTAACAGCTGGGCGGCCTTACTCCGGAGTAAGTGCGCACAGAGAAGGAGCAAATCAAGAGGAAAGGAAACCTTGGCGCCGCTCCAGAAGATGAATGATGCAGCCAGAATAACACAACAGCACGTGCAGTAGGTAAGGTGCCAGGCACCCTCAAGGCGTGATCTGTTAGTCAACCGGCCACCTTTTGTTCGGTACCTGCGGGAAAAGTTCGTTATAATTAGTGTATTTCCGGCGGGGGTTACTTTGTAGCATTGAATTTGAAAGGAACTTCCGTAAATCCAAACATGTGATAACTGATAACTGTAGATGATTTGTGGAGGTAATAAAAGGTTTCCTGGAGAGATCTATTTTCTACAGCTTGTTGTAATACAATTACAATTATTTGTTTGTGTTGATAGCATATTGATAGGGACCCCTACTTCCTTTAGTGCACCATTATCGATAGTTAAATATTGTCATGTAATTGTATCAATTACTATCATTGATAAATGACAATATTGAACTATTGTCATTGATAATGGTGCACTAAAGGAAGTAGGGGTTAGATAGAAGGACATGAATAGTTATTCAAATAGAGACCAACATACAACTACATATCTACTAAGTCTTGATTAGCAAAACTAAGGAATAAGTAGCAACTAGGAAAACTCACCAAACGAGGAGCAATGTTCCCCCAAGAAAGAGGGCCAACACTGAAAAGACCAGGTCGACAGTCAAATACACCACAACGTCGAACACTCTGAGCTTGGTATCTTCAAACAAGCACACTGAGGAGCTGTTATTAGTACCAACATAACCGGAGCTAAGCTTCAGCTGTTCGGTACTTTGGTCTACTGTCCTCCTAGTAGTTACATCTGGAGGTTCCGAGGTGGTCAGATATCCACCAGAGTTTAGTACAATTCTAGAATTTTCGCCAGATTCCGAATTTTGTTGTTTAACTTTTTCATCTGAAGTTGGGGGAACTGTCAGATAGTTCGTGTACACCTCACCCGAGGCTATCTTCTTGGTTGTGCTGTCGTTGGAGGATTTACTAACGAAGGGAAGCGATGAGGTAAAACCACCCAGAATAACTTGGGTGAAGTGACCCTTAAAAGAGTAGTTGATGGAAACACTCAGCAGAGATTTGTCTCCAGGAGTGGGGGTTGAGGGACCCTGAAAATTGGAAATTCGGTTAAATTTGTCCATTTTGTATTTAAAATATATTAATTTTGATTTTTGGTTTTATCGCATTTGCTCTGCCAAGTACTGAGTGCCGAGTGGTAAGTATACGAAATTGACCATCGATTGCAATTTATTTCACAGCAAACTCAAGGAAATAGCGCTCAAAGACAAACAGTCAGACCACGATTGAATAACAAAAATCCATGGTTGCCTTGGCTACCGGAGTTGATTTGATACTGACAATATTACTAACACGATTACTAACAGATTTAACTAACTGAACTATATCATGACTATAACTATCACACTAACTAACCGTAATATTGGCAGTGTAATTTCTCAAAGACCAGGAAACTCTGGGACTAAGTGTAGGAGGATGAGGTTGTGTTGTGGCAGGAGGTGGGGTCGTGCTACTAGAGCTGGTTGTCCAAAGGAGCGGGGGTCGCTGTAAGTCTCCATCAACCCCCAGGGGGAGAAGCAGAAGGAAGAACATTAGAACTGCTGAAAATAGAGAAAGGGTAGGCGGCAGCTCGCGAAAGAGGAAGACCACGTAAAATATGTGCTGCAGTGCAACTACATGATACTAAATACGGTTAATAACCAGTGAAAACATGTCCCAAAACTAGCGAGCGTGACGTCAGGGCACCACGACGTACTCTTTGCCAGTCTCGACATACAGCTCGTGTCACGTGACACACACCAGAACACGTGACACAAACACGTGCACCGAGACATCTCCCATTGTTAAACTACTCTTTTGTGTGGCCGGTCACTGAGCTGCTATGTTTATCATTAAAAGCAACTGGATTGTGCGATCCATATCCCCATTGTCTCAAGGACAACACCTCAAACACGATGAGACCGTGCCACACCCCTCCGTTCATCACCGCACGTGCCAGGACTCATTGGTCGTCATGGAAACGACATGAATCTCAGTCCTGACAGCTGAACATGGTGTGAGAAAGAGGAGTCGGGACGGGAGGGAGAGCGGTGTCTCTGTCATGTGCAAGTAAAACAGATTATAGAGTGCCAATATGTGCCCTCTTAGCAAGTTAACGTGAGCCAGGTCACTTGTAAAAACTAATAGAGAAAATATATTAATGGAGCCGCAAGCGGTGCGACTATACGTGAGAGAAAAGATCAACGTGATGATTTACGTATGTTATTACTCTGCAATAATATGTGTTGTAACTGTGCTCAGCTGTTGTCAAAGTAAAGCTTTTTAACACCATAGCGTTAAGTAAAACTTAAAATTATTATGCCTTGAATGAAACATGAATGTATGTGTGTGTTGTGTATCAAAAGAGAACATTTTAACAACATCTCAGTCTCACTAATGTCAGATGTAGATGCTAATTTACTTATTCAGTACCAAACAACATTAATTAAGGTTAAAGCGAGAACCAGCGCTGGAGGCTAAACGCGTTATTGCCGCTCAAGAATAAGAAATGAGCGGTGATTTCATGTCGAAACAAATAGTGTGCAGTCAAACCACGACTTGAGCGCGGCCATCTGCGATGCGCCGGCATATAGTTAGTTTGGTCTCAAGCGGACGCTAGATTTCCATCTCTTCAATTCTACAGCAACTACTGTGTAGATATAATTATAAGATCAACCGTGTGCTTAAATCAATTGTGACCGTGTTGAAGATATAGTTGATACTGAGATTATATCCGTCTGATCGCGGTTATACCTGACTGTCAGCTGACAGTGACTACTGCAAGTGCAGCTAGGGAAGAACGCCAGACCGTGTAAATACTATAATCTCGTCAATATTAGTCATAAAAAACCGTTTGAGGAATTCCGAATTATAAGCGGTCGATAAAATCGACCGTTAAGTAATAAAGCTAAATAATTTTACCGTAGCGATGTATTTGTATAAGTATAACCTGCATTTATTCAGCACTCATTTGCCAACAGTTCAAGTTGCTTTACAAAGATGTGCGTTCTGTAGGTCAGTTGAGCAGCAAATGTGGTACCCACGCGCAATTGCACGTGCTCGACCAAAAAATTTATCCAGCAAATAACTTTGCGAAGAAGGAAGCCCTAAAAGCTCGTGTCGTGGTTAGTAACGTCTTACGGAGTGTAATACATGAAAGCCTTTGTCACACCGGACACCATAAAATTTACCAACCGACCCCCTCCCAGAATCCGACCACTTTAAACCATCTACTTTACTCTTTGCCTTCGGCAAAAAAGACGAGATGTGCAGCAGGAGATGTGCAGACTACAGCAGGATAGAAAGGAGTTAAAACTGAACGAACAAAAAACTAAACAGCTGCTAAATCAGACACTTAGGTGAAAAAGAGTGTATGATCGAATGTCATGTGCATGCCGGCCTCAATTGCTAACGGTTAATTTTGTCCAGTAAGCTGTTTCTGACCGCGGTCCGGTTAGCTTCAAACCAATGTTCGAGCTAGGCCAGACCGATTTTCGGGAATGTCATGCGCCTTGTACTGGTGCGTATCGACTGTATATTATGAGAATGCGGTGCAGGTGTTGTGTCTTCGTAAGCAACAGTTTGAGAAAATACAACATCAGACTATAAGTATAGCTAGCGGCGAATTATGCGAATAAGAATTTGTGGAAGTTATAGTTTTGAAGTTTAACGAATGATTTCATGAGAACCGTGCAAAAAAGTCGACGACTAGAACTTACGATGTTACTCATTAACCTTAAAATATAATTGAATTTCACCTCAAAATCATACTAGTAGCAGAAAAACTGGGGTGTGAAAATTTGGTATAAAGTTTCCATTTGATTTGATCACTGCAAAATACAGCAAACTCAATCTACTTTTACGAGTATATTTAATGGGACTAGAACTTTTGGGACCTACTTACTAATTTACCATATTATGGCAAGTCATGAGTGCAGACTGCAGGTCTGTAAGATTGCTAAGGCGAAATTGATCTGTATAAAAGAAACGTTTCTCTCAGAAATCATAAAAGCTGAGGAGAATATCAAACACTTGCCAATTCTGAAGAACGCAGAGCGATCAATAAGGGTGGTTTAAGGTATGTGACTGCAAGAAGAGTAGAAGAGCTTATTGAGGGGAGGAGTTAAAACAGCTTTCTATTTCTCAGAAATACTAGTAATATACAAAAGTTTTTAAGAGGCTGCTGACACAAACAAATTCAAGCTCATTAAAATTTTACCTCACATTCTGGAATAAATTGTTTCCCAAATTAAATTTGCTCTAAATCTCTAAATCTAAAACTTCGTTGTCTCCCAAAAACTTCATTACTCCAAAAAATTTGTCAAAGTTAAAAGATGCCTTGCATTCGTTGATGGTGGGGCTCAAAAGAAAATTTTTATTTGGCAACCAAGTAGCTGAAAACGACTGGAAATAAAATAATGAACTATCAATTAATAAACGTCGTATTTATAATGAAAATCTAAAATTGGTACAATTTCTCATAACAAGATAAAATCACTTAGCGATGGTCTAATGATATCACTACATTGGATTTTGTTTAAGGGTTCTGAATAAGTGATCTAATAGTTAGAGCAAGACTACGACCAAAGAGCGGGCTTCAACGACCAGGAATAGTAATAGGATCCTCGCACTTCACGTTCAGACTCAGCGATAAGTTGAACAGAAATAATGTACCGTCTAAACACACTCTTGCAACCATCACTACCACAACCTAGACAACAACATCCCAATTACAACTACATCACAGAGACTTTAAACTTGAAGCTGGCAAGCCTTAAAGTAAACTTGCTGGTGTCACTCGGTGTCACTTTGTTAAACCCAGTGCAGAGTAAAGTCAGGCAAGGTACACTTCCCCGGTCGGGGGTCACGTGACACGTATGTGATTAGCTGGTGACATTTGTGACCAGGTAAGGTCTAGGAGACACATAAATTCAGGTAAAACACCCCCACTAGGAGGCACGTCCCAATTACGAGTAGAGTGCCCCGAGCCTTGGAAATAAGGTTGCAGCCACCAATTCCCAGGGTAGAGTTACGGTTTAGTATCAAGTTCAGTGGGTGCTCACTCCCCCGTGGAAAGGGGGCCAGCTGAGGAGTGTGTCCTAATTTCTCCTCTACTTCTGTGTTTAGATGAGGCCACCTCCTGGAATAGAACAGGAACTATCTTTGTTTGTGACTCATCATTGTTGAGATTCCCGTTTTAAGTGCATTTGCTTCTTACTGGCCGACCCTTTTTTGGATCAGGATTTTACCAGATCAGGCTGTTTATGTTTACTGTGATCTGAATTTATTAACATATCAACTCGTCACAGGATTAATCAAAAGCCAATGAGGAGATTATCAAATTTAGTAGGAAATGCAGTTAGGAGGGTAAGCGGAGTAGCACTATGGTTGCAGTTATCACTGGTTTGCTGTTTGGACAGTGGTGGTCCTAACTCAAAACCTTGCTCCGAGTCACATGTTTCATACGCATTCGGGCGACACAAGTGTCAATTCAATCACGACGAAGACACGACGGCTCCGCAAGTTTCGTGTGTTGTTTATCACAGTGTGAATATCTCTTATTGCCATGATCAGCTGTCTCTTTTCAGGTGACATGAGTTGGCACGTTTTACCGTGCGTGTGGCCTTTAATTCATCTTTTGTTTGTTTTAGGTGTACATCGGTACTCAACATTACACAGTTTCTTTTATATGCAAATTTTATGCGTAGTACTTTAATAGTACAGTAAAGTACAGCTTTCTATTGTATGCAAATTGGGGACTTGCCAAGTAGCGTAAAAAAGGATAGACCTTTTTGTAATTTCAATAGCAGTGAGAAAGCGTTTCAATATGGCAGGAAAGCAGCAAGACAAACTTTTTTACACAAAGTAAACTTTTTCGCTTTTTGGCCACATCGCACAATAATTGCAAATGATCAGAGAATTTCTTTAACGACTGATGAGCACAACAAATAACAATTCCAACAGAGGTACTGCCCTGCCCCTCCCCTGAATTGTGCTTCTTAAGGTTAAACTTTTTAGCATGATAAACTGCAAATTACAATTTATCCGAATCAATAATTCCATTGATTGGTCTGCGGGCCGATATACGATATCAAACAATCGATCATTTTCGACATGTCAAAACTGACTTGATAAAGTAACTACATTTACTCTCTCTTCTGTCACGAGTCAGCAGAATATAAGAAACAATTAGAAGACAAAGGGAAAAATCTTCATAGCGCAAATGAAAATTGATGTTGCGTAAATAGAGACAAGGCAACAATTAAATCCCAATTTCAGCATAAATTCCTAAGAATCCATTGACTTACCCGCATGCCGCAGGATGGCACTTGCAGAGGATTCTAGAGGCGTCATCAATGAGCTGAGATCGGGAAAGTATCAGCTGGATATCTCCCAGTTCGAGGAAATCTGGAAGCAGTATGACAAGGAGGGAAGCGGCAAGATCAAAGTGGACGATGCTGACAGTTGCGTACGGAAGATCCTATCTGCAGTCAACATACCATCTCTTTCTCCCTATCAGTAAGTCAACACGTAAGAATCGCCAGGTTTAGGAAATGAATCAATATAACTTAAGGTGCACGCGGTATGCTTATAACGCACATTTGTTGGACTTGAGTGATAATTCTCTAAGTTCGACAAATTCCATTTCGAGGATTCCTACAAATTGGCTAGGTCAACGCAGTTTACTTCAAGGAACGCCTGCAATACCATTACTTGATTCCGAGGATTTTTATCAACCCAAAGCCATACACACAAGCTGTTGCTAATGACAGCACACATAAATATGCGATTTAACAGTCTAGGAGGCCCCACCTGAACTGCAATTACCTGGTTGCAGGGAGACGATAAGCAGCGCTTTGACAGACACCTTGGAACACTACGTCGGTATACACAGCCTGACAGTTCTTCTTCCACTTCCGGGGGATATGCTGGCCAGGTAACCATGGTGATTGGAGAGGAGTCTTCACTCACCACACTTCACTGGATCATCCTACTAGAAATAAAGTTACTTTTAGGCGACTATCGCAAATATGTGTCAAAAATTCTTCTAAAAATATCTCAGTCAGAGAAAGAATGAAGAGTTTAAACTCGTACTAGGCTTCCGAAGTAATCACCAAGGAAACATCTAGAAATGGAGAGTTGAAACAGAGCACACTCTCAGGTATTACCAGATGTCGAAATCCCACCAGACCCCCAGCGTGTTGTTTATGAAGCTGTGGCGGGAGTTTGACTGCGATGGCAACGGCTTCCTGGACAGAGTGGAGACAAGGAGCCTGGTCAGGAGGATCCTGGCAAAACAGCAGCACAAGCTGGAGGAGAGTTACGGTATAGAGAGGGTGGAGTTTCAGATCGGGGAGAAGGAGCTCCAGAACTTCATTCAAACGTAGGGTCTCTAGTTTACCCCATTCTTCCTATGGTATGAAACTATGTTAGTATTAATGTCTAAAGAATGCTCGATGTTCTAATTTCTAACATACTCGATTACTAAATGTGGTAAGCCTTTTTTCAAAATTCCAGCCTATTTGAAAAGGGGGATGCCAACAGAGACGGGCGTCTCCAGCTTAGAGAGCTGGCCGAGTTACTGAATGTGGAGAAAAACTTCCTCGACATTTGTCCGAAGTCTCTGCAGCAGAAAGAACTAGGAGACATCTTCAGGCACTACGATCACGATGACAGCGGCGTTGTTGAGGGTCCGGAGTTTCTCGCGTTTGTTAGGGATGTCTTGAGGATAGATCAGAAACCGCTTAGTAAGTCTGATATGATTTTATTTAACCCAGGTCGTGCTGGCTAGATAAATCATGATATTCGGAGGAGAAGAGATTTAAAAATAAAAGACCACGACCTAGTACAACTACACACTTACCAAGGAAAAAATCATATGTTCACTTCAGGCAGAATGTCGCGTAAGGAATCAGACGTAGATCCAGAAGAACTTGAACTGGCAGGCAGCATGATTATGGGACTTGTGGATGAGAACAACGATGGGAAGCTGGACAGGAAAGAATTGGGAGTTGTCATGGAGAAGAAAAAACAAAAACTCATCAAGCATCAGACTCAGTTCTTGAAGATGCAAGAAAGCATTGACAAGGGAGAATTATGAAATTACATTAAATATTAGTTTACCTCAGACAATCTGATGCTTTTTTATGAGCAGAATTTGACATTAACATTCCGATTATTCGAATGTACTCGAGATACTCCAGGAAAGACTGAAGCTTACTTTATTGCATGTCTCCTAAATAATCCGTTGTACATAATTTGATCAGAAACTCCGGGTTTATAAGAAGTTTATTTCACTTCGGCTGACCAATAATAGTTTGGAACAATGAATAACATACAGATAACAGAATTGGGGAAAGTAGAGAATGATAAATTATAATGTTAAAAATTTTACATTCGACATAAAATTCAAATAGATAAAAATATCATGTGGTTCAAGTTACAAATATCTAAGAAAATGTTTTTATAAAAAAGAAAATCTACTTAGCCCAAATATATCTTCATATCTCTGAAGCGCGGTAGAAATGTTTAAAACAACAGTTTCTTAGACAGTGATGGATCTAGTGGTGTCATCCTTCCAAAGGGACGTTTAGTTCCAGCTGAAACCAACATCTCTGACGGGCTGGGCTCCTTGTCCCAGTCTTCTGCTACAGGGAGGTTTGATGGGTGGGTCGGTTTGGGGTCAGAGTAGAAATACTTGGATTGCAGCGCCTGCGAGTTGAAATTGGTAAATAAAATTCGGTACTGAGCTTTTATTTGTTTTGAATATTTATTATCCTCAACCATTTCAATATGCAATGGATTGCCTTACCTGAGTACAATTGATGCGTTTAGCTGGATCAAATCGAAACATCTCATGAAGCATGTTGATGGTGTGGTCGTCAGCGGCAATAAAGATATCAGAGAGTGGTATTCCAGGACAGGGTTTAAATTCCACGAAGTCGGGGAGTGACTTGAGACCTGGCCAGTCCTCCTCGGTTGGCGTGCCGAGCGTTTCAAATATAAGGGCGAGTTGTTTCAAGTCAGTGTCGCCGGGTAGGAATGGGTTCTGAAACGTTGTTTGTTTGTTTAACACAGTGTCAATAAAATGCATTTATTGTTTTATGAAGTCTTTTGAACAGGCTTTCGAAAATTTGTAATTTATTTTAACATTATTTGACCATTTACACAGTAGCTAGAAAGTGCTGTAATTTAACAACTTACTTTGTTAAGCATTTTTTGTCGACTTGACCAAAGCTAAAGATTAAACCGAAAAAATTTTGTTCATTGGAATGAAGTTGAAAATAAGTTAAAAATAAAGTAAAGTTATCCATTTCTCGACTCAGGAGTTAATGTTTAAAGGTTATCCCGAGCGAATCCAGACGGCTGTCTGTCGCCGGTCGCGGTTTGACGATGGAAGTGCGCTGGTTCCAGTCTAAGGCCAGGGATATAAAACCTCGTTTCGAATCTGAAAAATATAATCCTATGTCGGACAAACCTTCTGAAGAAGTTCAGCAACTACACATCCAACAGCCCAGATGTCCACACCAGTTCCGTAAGACTGGGCCCCAAATAGCAACTCAGGAGCACGGTACCACCTAAAAAATTATTGGTTACAGCAAGAAAATTAAGTTTTATCTTTTATCTAGACCAACATATACTCATAGAAACGTTAAGACCTGTCAAATTCACTAAAAAAGGCTCAACTCCCCGGCTACGGCTCCCTGGCTGGGAAAACAGCTATAAACGAGTCCAGGCTCCTTTTTTCTTCATAGGTATTTCTGAAGGACCAATCGACCCGATTTCGCAAAACTCGTATTTGATGACTTCAGTAAAAATGATAAGGTGATAATACATTTACGTTTTAAAATTGCAATTTGTTTTTCGGCCACTAATATTAAAACCACTATTCTTATCAGGTAGGTTTGAAACCATTTAGGATTTTGTAAAATGAGCAGGGCCACCTTGCTTAATGGTCTCGATGTCCAAGGTCCATTAAGTCGCCAAATTCGAATCAAGTTCTAATTAAATGGATTTTACAAAGGTGAGTTGACGCAGCTTATCCTATAGGAGCACTGCGTGAGATGAAGAATTGTCAAGTTTCCTCAAGAAACATTTTTCCCCGCTTTGGACCATTAAAGTTGCTGCAACATCACAAACTAATTTTCCCCGAGCCAAACAGAAAATAAGTATTACGAATAACAGATTACAGAGCTTCGTCGCCAAACGACGGAAACTCCATGGAGGAGCTCTTCCAAACTACGGGGAGCGACTCTACAGTCAGGTATGCTTCAACTGCCATCGCCATTCTTCTCATCTTTCTAGGATTGGCTGGGAACGGTATCATACTGGTGGGTGGGGTCTGGTACAAGGCCTTCCGACTGGACAAAGTCACAAAGACCCTGATCGTACACCTGGCAGCGTCTGATATCATCTGTACTTTGGTGTTTATGGTTCCCGGTACTATAACAACAATGGCTGGCTCTTATCCGTTCGGATACACCTTCTGCAAAGTCCACTTCTACATGATACTGACATTCGGACATTCTACAGTGGGTCACATCTGTGTTTTAACGATGACCAAGCTGGTGTCCTTACATAAGCCTTTCCGTGCCCAAACATGGGAGGAGAAGAAGGGACACCTCTTTGGGGCTGCAGTCTGGGCCCTATCGACCGTACCAGCAATTGTGCTACTCAGCGTCAACCCAGATAGCCTATATTATGATGAAGTCCGATTATCCTGCATGTATGACTTTTCGGACCCGATATGGAGATACCTTCTACCGACTATCTCCTTCTTCTTGGCAATGGTCCCAAATATAATCGTCGTGGTATCCACAATTGGGCTGATAATATCCTCCTGCCGTGTAGCTGCACGGGGAAGAGAATCGCTAAAGTGGCAGGGAGTGGTAGCTATCATACTGGTGGCCCTGATGTTCTGTGTCTCCTTTAGTCCTCACATCGGGATGAACTTCATGGGGACCAAGCACCTTCATCCTTCCCAGACGGACAGGTTCATGAAGATCGGAATATTTGTCTCGACCAGGCTGACACTGCTTAACTATGTGTCCAACATCTTCGTTTACGCTGCCTCCGTTAGGAGCTTCAGACGGTTCCTACGCATGAAGCTACTGCACTGCCTGGGGACTGGATTTTCTAGGCAATTGATGGAAACGAGTGTGTAACTTTTCCTGATCATGCCCTCAGTCATGCTACACTTTTTATACGAATAAAGACAATAAAACGAATCATTTCTTGTTACTGATGCTCCTTAAAAAGCCAATTTCGATTTTGCTGTTTTGAAAAGCTCTAATTCAACGGTATGGCTTCCTATCTATTGTACCTATAACCATTTATAAAACAGTTTGAAATTTGATCATTTTATTGTTGTTAATTTTAATAGAATTTCACATAATTGTATATAAGAATAAGGATCTTTGTTGCGAAGAGGAGGCAACACTGCAACGATGAAAAAAGAGAAAAATTTGGTACAGATTTTTTTTGTTTTTACCGAGTTACGACTATGTGCGAGTAATTCTTGCTCGGAGATCCAAATGTTCGAGCCAATCCAAAATCAGTAATTTTGAGTATTCCATCTGAGTCTATCAGCAAGTTGTTCGGCTTTATATCCTGAAATTTTACATCAATCATACATAACCAAGATTCTCTGTAATGGGAAAAACCACTTAACACTCTTCTAAGGAACAATTCCCTCGGCCATTTGACCTTTTTTGGGTATGTTTGACGGCACAAGATTCTGCGGTATATAAGTGACGCACAGTATCATACGTTAAAGAGTCTCCAATAAAGTCTCAAACGATTTTCATCTTAACAAACGTAAATTTTGGCAATCTGCCATGCATGCAATCGATGTTCTGCAATTATGAATTGTCATTTAAGTTTCTGCCGGAAAGGAGAGGGGTGGCAAGAGAATGTCAAGAGGTTAATTCTAGCGCATCAGTAGGAAAATTTACGGTCAATTACCCGATGTAGGATCCACTTCTTGTGCAAATACTCAAGTCCCCGAAGGGTCATCATCACGTAACTCTTGATATCGGCTGGACCCAAAATAACGTTTGGTGATTTGATGATTTTCTGCAGGATTTTAGATAATGTAGTATAAAATATAAACAGACATTATTTTTGTTTTGTACAATTCAAATGGCAGGTGGTGAATAAATTTTACATTATCATTACATCGTAATTCTGAATGATAATGGGCTCCACAAAAGTAGCGCTATATGCAAGTATAATAATAAAAAACCAAGTTTACCTCTAAATCGGTCGTCATGTAGGGAATCACGAGTGAGATATTATTTTTAGTTCCGAACACATCTAGCAACTGAAATATCAAGTTTCATAGAGATAAAGACAAGATTTCTACCTTGGATTTTGTACAATTTTGTAAGAATTAAAAAAACTGAATAAAATGGATTCCCCCCATAGGGGATGATATAACAATTTTAAAAACTTTACCCCGCAAATATTAGGATGGTCCACTTCCTGCAGCAGTTTAATTTCTCTGACAGCAGTCCGGTTAATCCCGTCTTTGGCCTCTGACCGGCAACCCAATTTGATCTTTTTAACTGCGACAATCATGTTATCATTATGGGTATCCTCCGCTTTGAAAACAGTGGCAAACTGACCCTCGCCCAGGAATCCAATCTTGTGATACCTTTTTGATTTACCATCTTTTCTCGGCATTTGACGACCAATGTTAGAGATCGAGGAACGTTAGGTATTCGTGATTACATCATGTCCATGGCTAGGGTGGATGAACGGTTTACGTTAATACAATAAATAAAACGGGAAATATGCCGTTGTTTAGATACGGTTTTACACTAATTGCAACTCCATGAAATATGGGGCATCGAAAAAACGAAACGTAAATATTTGAATGAATAAAAGTTTCAAAAAGCAAACTATACAGCAGCACAGAAAGTCAGGTATAAATTACTCAATCAGTTTTTGCCCAAAACCTAATCCCCGCAACACCACTAAGTAAACATCTATGACTCCGAATCGTCAGACATTCTGTTTGGATCTTCACAATCCATCATAGAATTCATGGCATTGTCAAACATATCAGCAAATTTGTCCATCTTTTTCCTTTCCCTTTTGATCCCACGCTTTTTACTCTTCATAACCTTGGAGTTCTGAAGGTGTGACATCTCGTAAGGCTTATCGAAGAGTTTGTCGACAGGTTCTGTTTGAGGTGGCTTATCTGTTCTAAAAACAACAGATAGCTCCGGAGCTGGTGCTGCATCGGGGTTTTCACGCATTTCATCTTCCACTTTTACCATGTCCAAGTCGTCAAGGTTAAACTCAGCTGCCCAGGTCGTTACTACTTCCGCGGAAACGTGGGACGGTACTGATGCGTTGTCCTGAAAAGATTGATTATCGAATTTAGTTAGTGCTGATCAAGGGATTAACTGCCGTTATCTGAATTAAGAATGTATGAATATAGGAGCAATCCTTTTATAAGCTGTCACCCAATTGAGAACATTCCCACAACTTCAATATCTGAATTAACACACCAGAATAACGATTTATCTAAATTCTACACTACTCGTGGTAGGGAATACTGTGCACATTTTATACAATGAATGCCGCAACCCAAATTAAAGAAATGTCACCGCGCGTTCAGAATAAGTGACATTTCAGCGCTTCCACAATTTCTTCAGGAAACATTTCCTTACCTTGGGAGGTTTTATATAGAACTGTACAGAACCATTACTCCAATCCTTGAGTAGCAATCTAGCAGCTGCCATGGTATCGGGTACACCACCAGCCACCAATTTACCAAATCTGAAGGCCAGCAAAGCCGTCAACTCATGGGCGGTGGTGAAGGGCTGTATTTGGTAGTGTTCAGCCAGCTGGTCCACTCCACAGTGCTCCATTATGAGTTCTATGGGTTTCACAGGGTCCTCTAAATGGTCCAATTTCACTGCGTTCTGTATGGTAGCAAGAGGACCCACATTCTCTGACAAAACCACACCTGGGCTGTCCAGTAATTTTATGTTCTTGTCTAACTCAACCTGTTCATTTTGGGATAAGTAACTCATGAGTAAACGTGTTTTGTGACTATTAGCCTGCAAAATTTTAGTCCCAATGAGGAATTTAAGAAACTGCTATTTGAGAAACTGCTACACTAGAAAAAGGAACACAAAAGAAGTATCTACCTCCTGCACAGATTTGGTAACACCAGGCACCGCCCCCACGTTACAGGACCTGCTTCTTTTCAGGGAGTTGATGAGGGAACTTTTACCGACGTTAGGCAGACCAATAACACCTACACGTATGCTCGTTCTTATCCCCTTGTTACGTGTGTAGTTCACTAACAACTGCAGTGGGGGAGAGTGTTACATTTATATTTAGAATAAAATGTCAACATATATTTGATTACAAGTTTGATGTTCAGAATTAAAGATGACAACTGAGAAAACTGAGAAATGAGAATGTTGTAAATGTAAAACAACCAGTTCATGTTTTCCTGTATGTGGTGTGGTAATGGTATGGTAACACTCAGTAACGTACACAAAGTATTACCAGATTACCTAAAGTTCATCCCCCTAAAGTACAACAAGAAAAAACCTTGTTCAGTTCTCTAGCACCAAGACATGCGCTGGAAGAGAACATCTTGTGATTGACACTCATCACATCCACGGTGGACTGCTTCAATCTGGCTTTCTGGGCTTGTGTATTGGCTTTAAACATGACGGTGGGGAACTGTCGAGACAGGTGTTTGTGCCATGACTTAGCTACGTGAGGTGGAACTAAGTCTATCTTGTTGAGAACAAGGATGAGACGTTTCGAGTAGTCTGATAAAACTGCAGTCTCCGCCTGAGGGTGGGAGTTTAGAAGTGTCTTGTAACTTGAATTCTAGTAGCAACTATAAATTCTAGTATATATATATATAGTACTTATATAAGGCTACTAGGAATGAGAATGAATAACATATATTGCTGGGTGTGTGATTATTTTGATAACACCCCCTGTATGCAGTTATGGTGGTGCGGTGCAGAGATACGACCCTGCAGAGATTTTCTTAAATTTAATCACAAAAACGGTCATAACTTTAGTTATGTTATTATCAATTTTTCAGAGGTTCTTCATGCTAAACACAAAGATAAAAGGTTGCACAGATATGACATAATTAGGAAATTGAAACAATGAAGTAACGAGATGCTGGAACTGAATTTAAACAAATTGCAGAGTTTAGAGACAACCTACGTCTTTACATCGACACCCCTCTGGGTCACGTGCATCTAGCACTTGTAACACAACGTCAGCCTGGTCTACCACCTTTCTGAACTCCTTGTAGAACGATCTCTTTATTCCCTCTTTTATCTGCAATCTGGCGGAAGTTAAGTGTTTTTAGTCCAACTTAAGAACTAATCGCCCTTTAAACAATCCAAGTGAAGATAATATTTGACCTTGCACGTGATAACACGAGGGTAGGTATCTAATATCTAAATGATAAAGATATAAGATCTCACCCCTCCTCTGGAGTCTTGTTGCTGTTATTCTCGAACGTTCTCTGTCTTGATGCGGCGTTTTCTACTAAGTCTGCCAGGGATCGTACCTGCTTAAAACTAGAAGTTAGGAATGTGAAATGTGTTTACACTTTATGATCAGAAATGAATTAGAACGTCACTATCGAAGCAGTATATTAAATTTCTTTTTAAAAGAGCTAATAAAATTGAAAATTAGATACGAATCAATCTTAACCTGTTCGAATCCGTTCTGCCGTTTGTGTCTCTGGACGGCTTGTTTCTTCTCTAGTCTCTTTGTCAGAGTATCAGGATGAAACTTCTTGCAGGATCCTATCTGTTTGACTGGGTCACGTGACACATTCTGTTTCTTTGTTCTACCCTTCTTACCCATCAGCTATACAATTATTGGCTGCAGTCAGTGATAAGGTTTCACTAACCACACAAAAAAACTGGTGTTTAAGTAAGAGCAGAAAGTTGAATGGTGCGATTAGATATCTGGCGTATATAAGGTATGATCAAATCATAGCGCATTGGTTAAAGAAGGAGATTGCCGTATAATTAAAATTCAGGGACAAAAAAGAAAAATAATTTTTGGGGAGGGGTCACAAATTTCTTGTGTCATGTGACAGCGATTGACCAATTGACAAAGAGCACCGTTATCTCGTAATTTAAACAATTTGTTTGTGACCCGTCCCCAAAATACCTTTCTATATAATCATTCGGTTTAATTTTGTAAGAAAACATGTTATGATTATCACTTCTCGAATATAATACAGATAAATTATCAACAAATTTTCGATTTATTTACAGTAACTAAAAATATGAGTGACGAGTCTACGAAATTGTCATGACAGCAACAAAAAGTTAAACATTCTAGTATCCATTTCCTTGCATTGGTCAGGTTAAGATCGTGGTCATATAGTCATGTCTTCACAGCAGGATGGGTCTTGTAAATATCTTTAAGAGTTGAGTGTCAGGGACAAGCTTGTTGAAGTGTCGTCTAGCGACGCGCTTTTCGGAGAATCTGGAGAGAGCTCGTCTAGCCAGAACCTTCGAGTATATACTACTTTAAGTTAACTACACTTAACGAATTTATCTCTTAACAGGACCAACATAAAGGCAATAAAACGATTGATAAGAAAGTTAAAAAAATTTCAACTTGAGTTGTATATTGTATAATAATGTTACTTGACTCAAATCGTAAATCACAACCGAATTGCTAACAATTATTAGCAATTTACTAATTAGCTAACCTGATATTTAGACAGAGGTAGAGATGGGAGGAGATAACGCAACACTCCAACTAAGTCAGACTGGGTGATATAACCATCCTCGTCTATGTCGTACAACTTCCAGGCGAGGTCTCTCTGAAATTTTGGATAATTACTAATGATTTTTGAGGAACACACAATGAGACAGCACTTAATCAGCATGAATTCTTCGTAATAAATTTACATCGCTAGTTCTGAAATGTATGAAAAGTTAATGACTGCCGATAATGTAAAACTACTCCAAAAACTTTTTTAAAAAGAATAGCTTTTACTCCAGTACAAACAGGATGAAAAGATCAAAGGATGACCATATATGAAAATATCAAAAAATAAGGACAAGTTCCAAGCAATAAAACTCCCTCCCCAAACACAAATCCCTAAACTTATCTTACTACAACAATTCTATTGAGCCCACAAATGTTAGTTCTAAACTTCTGAATCAATTTTTCCTCTTCCCTATCTAAATCAACTGGTCTAACTCTTTTGACAATGCCTAATTTAAAATAATTACTAGCTTAATGTGGTGGGATTTGTAGGATTATGCTTAAATGATACAACGGCGGAAACATTTTCTTTTCCTACACTTTTTCTCCCAATATTTTATCATATTTATCGTTTATCAATTTGTTTTTAGAACCTTGTTTTCAATAAGCTGAGATGGATGAAGAGTGTCCAATATATAAATAATTTGCTCTATCGTTATTCCCTCTGACAGATTTTCTTTCCTAGCTTGATCTGGAATATTTGAAATATTGTGTAAGACAAAGAAACATGAAACATACATAAAATTTTTAGGAAATTTCCTAAGCTAAGTTAAATAATCCCGTTCTTCGGCGAGTTAAAACCTGCTAACCAGGACAAAATGTGAGGTAACAAGGGCATTGGGAGTAGTGTGGCCAAGATCGCTTCTGTCCCGTTTTCCGCGTTTAACATACTGATGCGCTTTATTTCTGTCTCGTTAAAGACAGTGTCCTCGAATAGGTCCTCAATGTCAGCAGTCTGGGAAGTCTGCACGGAGGCACCATTACCCATCAGCTAATAAGTAAATTACACTGAAGTTAGGTATAGAATAAACCGAATTTTTCAATCTTGTTTCTCGAGGTCTATATATCATCTAGACAGGAATTTCAAGCTTTCATTCCAAGGATAATCGTTTTGTTTCACGATGTTGTATTAAAGCCAGTCAACTTATTTCGTAATTCAAATGTGTATAAAAAATTGTTCATAGAATATGCAACAAAAAAGTCAGCCACTGTGGAACTACTTAGAGGAGAAATAATATGCAACCTCCTTTCTAAAGGGAAAGATTGAGCTAAAACTCTGAAACTTTCTTATAGAAATAATGTAAGTTTCAAAGCAATGTGGGTGTGTTATGTACGATTGTAGGAACTAGCTAAATCAAAAAACAAACAATGAATGCCTACATAAAGTTTCCCAACACAACAGAGTGTCATCATTCTGGTAAAAAGGAACATTATTTGTACTAGTTTCAACTTTTAAGATTTATTAATGCAAATAAAAGTTTTTCTAAAAATTTTTTATTTTTAGAATATTAAATATTGACCAAAAAGACGCGTATGATCATTTCCAATGAGCTCTTTTATTAAGTTAGTCACTTTGAGAGAACCAATCAAAGAACAATGAGAACAAGTCCCACATGTTAAATAAGTTTTCTTACCAATGAGAAACCGCTATTATCACAAAAATATAACGGATAGACGTTTCGTCCCTCACTAGTCATTACTGTACTAAATACTAAAATGCCGATTTAATCAAATCAAATATTTTTGGCTCAATATTTTCCATTTTTATTTCTCTACCTTTTT
This sequence comes from Mnemiopsis leidyi, assembly GCA_000226015.1. Classification (NCBI taxonomy): domain Eukaryota; kingdom Metazoa; phylum Ctenophora; class Tentaculata; order Lobata; family Bolinopsidae; genus Mnemiopsis; species Mnemiopsis leidyi. Next base: position 18,090 of record JH152908.1, on the reverse strand, counting down.
TTATCCATTTCAAAAAAAAGGACAAAAAACATTATCACGCCCTCGATAAATTATGCACAAAAAGTTGAAGTTTTAACAACCCCATGTACCCATTTTGTTAAGTACATTTAAAACATCACTTCAGTCCCTATTCCTCTTCAGAATCGCTTTCATCTCCCTCAATCATACCTAACCTAGAAACAGATTTTATCGGGGTCTCTGTCAATACACAAGTTTTATTAGGCCCACACACGACCCCCGTAACTCTAGGTTTTATTCCTTCAAACAGTTCTGGGGAGACGATATCGTCCTCGGAGACAGATATCAGTTTATTGTGGATACCCCGACCCCATCTCATTACACCCCCCTCTGACGTAACCCCTGCAGCATGATCAAGACTAGCGGATATCGTTACTAGAGACTGACATGTTTGTACAAGGGTCGGGTCCTGGACACTCTCGTCACCACATAGACCGGTCCCGGGTCCGTAGCCAGAGCTGTAAAGATTTCCGGAGGCGCCGAGAAATAGCGAGAAACTCCCGCCAGCCGCAATGTCAGACATGGGTTCGGGTAGTGCTATTTCTGTAGGTACAAGAATCTGCATTTCGGATGAAGGAGACACCTGGTTGTACTCGTTATTTCCCCAACCGTAAACTCTGCCGTTGGTACACAAAACAATGACACTGTCCGCGTTTGAACTGATTTTAGTGACGGTATGGGGTATGTTGACTTGAGTAAAAGTTTCCAGAGTGCCAGTTGAACCACACCCAGTTTGCCCGTCAGCAGCCCAGCCCGTCGAGAGAACCGCTCCGTCAGAAGTGAGAAGAAAGGAGTTGTCTAATCCAGTGGCGATGTCGCAAATATCTGAAATAAGGATTTTATTAGATAATAATCAAAATGTTGGTACTAAATACCCTTTTTTGAATTTCAAGATGAAAAGATTCGGGTAAAGACTTGCGTTTAAATATGTACCTTTGTGATCGTGAAAGAAAGTGAAGGCTAGGCTGGATGTTGTCGACCTAGAAAAACCAAGTTGACCCATGTTGTTGCTTCCCCAACCAAATAAAGCTCCAGACTCGGTCAACCCTAAGGTGTGTGCTCTTCCACTTCGTAATCTTACAACAGCTTCTCTAATACACCACGTCTTTTTGTCAAACATTGGGTTTTTAGACTGTTCACCTAGCTGAAGACACCTATTGACCCCGTACGCTGAAATAACAGTTTTCCCACCTTCAAGATAAGATCCCACAATAAACCCGTTACCAATGGAGACGGTCTGCACAATCACGCCTCTAAACAGCGGGTACAGTACAGGTACTGGACGTGATATCTCGCAGGAGGGCGTGATATACGCGTAGCCACCTGCATCCCGAGTACAAGAGGAAGGTTCAACTGAAGTAGCAGCTTGTGTCGAGTTTAGTCTAGACAGCCGGGTTATTATCGCTCGAACTTGGCTCAGTCTCATCTCTAACAAGTCCTGGTTAAAAGAGAATCTGATGGTAAATTTCTCAAAACTGGGCAGTGAAATTATAGCAAGTGGTGATTGTTAATTATGCAAGTGGTGATTAATTTAAACCATGATCTCTAGCCAAGCTCCATAGGAAGCTAGGAAGATATGAGACTATTCAAATACAGATTCGATCTGGTGACTTTCAAGTTATTATATAATATGGAGAATAAAACCAACGTCATCGCATAAATTTAGTACATCAAAAAAGGCAAACGCAAAACTTTTGTTTTGGTTGGAGAGACGAAAAAAGGCAAACGATCTTCAGTCAAGAACAATTAATTATACAATACAGATAATACATATATTCTGATTATTATCAATGCTTCAATGATCATGAAAGATACTTATACTGACATGATCATGATAATGGAAAATGATAATTTAATGATAGGTATCAGAAGCGTACTTCCTCTCATGTGAAAGAGATAACATTAAAAACCTCTGAAAACCGAGTTACTTGGCAAAAATTTTTGAAAACAGCGTTCTGAGGAAAACACATTTCTTAGCTTCGATTGTCCTTCTCAGTAAAAGTGGCGGGTTATTCTCATTAATTTCAGGTTGTCCCATCAAACCTATCACAAAATCTCGTAGTACTGAAAATAGGAGACGTTATTGGAAACATAGCGACTTATTAAAAACCGTACGTGTTATCCAGCTTTTTCGGTACTTCGTGACAAAATTGTCACTTCACAGGAACCAGAACAGTGAAAACAATATAAACTCACGAGTTTCTCCACGCTTGTGATGCTGAGCTATAGCACACTCCAACAGGTTCACGTCCCAGAAGAGCGGATAGTAGACGTGCAAACTGTCCGGGTCGGTAGTACGCTTGAGGGCCTGAAAACTAGTTCCGTAGTCCGGGGGAGTCTTCATGCAACACAGCAGAGCAACCTGGACGTGAGAGGAGCGGTAAAACTTCCTCTGTAGAAGCTGGTTTGATTTGTCATGAGTGTTGTTTGACCTTGTTCACAATATTCAAATTCTTAAACGCTCAAAAAATTATCAATAAACTCATAACGATAAGGTGATCTTAAAACTAAGAATTGTAATTTACCTCAATATGAGCGTTAACATTCATACAAGCTTTGACAAGATTGTAAAAGCTGGCTTCAAGCCATCTGTCTAGTACTGAGAGATTTGTAAAACCATCTGAAAAATATCAGGTATAAAAGTATAATAATTGTCGCACAATTCAAGTTTCAAGTAGGGAGGAATGCAGCCGCGTAATGTAAAGAAATGTTTTACTATGACCCTTTCTTAACGGAGGCGGGAGGTGATTCAGAGAATAAAAAAATTTTATGAAATTTGCAAAAGTAAATCGTGTTAAGTGTCTCACAATAACTGCTTATTAGAATAAGACATTACGTACCAGAAAGAAGGGCGCCACACGACAAGAGTTGTCTAACGGTGTTTTCGTTGTCACCCTGGTACATTTTACAGTTGGCACTGATCGTCAGCAGCTTTAGATTGTGAGGGTGAACTGACAAGGCGTGGTCTAGAAGTCGCGTCAAGGTCGCCAGACAGGCTGTCATGTCTGCCTGCAGAGAGGGGGGAGTTATACATGGTGACACGGAGTTAATTGGGGAGTCAGTGAAAATCATAACAATTTCATAAACCTGATGTTCCATGAAATACAATTAAAATAACGGTGGTTTACTTACTTCTTTAGAAAGTTTGGGCCATCCTCTAGTGATGATATCGCAATTGAAATTATGCCACTCTGGTTTTTCACTATCATTGAATAACTTGACGATAATGGCAATCAGCAGCTCGAGTGTTCTTTCATCGGTGATCTGGTAACAAAATTCGAGGAGCATTGATCTGTTCATAGAACCCTCTGGAGGCTTAGTAGTGTGCATCGGCAATAAAAACTTGAACAAAGTAGTAAGATCGAACTCAGTGTTCTGGATATAACTCCAAAGTTGACCAGCTATAAAATCGAATCCATCATTGATCTCCAGGATGGTGGGTTGTCGGTTCAGATTTAGCAGCACGGCAGAAGCGATGCTGGTTTCCAGTGTGACAGTTTGTGACCCAGCATTTGAGTGATGGGAGACGTTTAGTAACTCAATGTCCCCCATGAACTCATCTGAGGGTTTAATTCTGTGGTGTGAAACAAAAGCTTGATGGTTCAGTACAAATGAATTGAGGATAACCTCAAGTTTATCGAGGGGTCGTGAGTTATGCCCTCGTTTAAATGCAGCATACTGAGCCGTCTTCAGATATTCTTTGATTTCACGGAGTAATTTCAGTGCCCTATCGTACAATTTAAAATGATAGAGATGGGCTAGCTTGTAACTCAAGATGTAAGCCAAAGGTCTAGGACAAGCCAAAACATCGGCCAGTGGTAAAAACAGGCCAACTTTCCTAACATCCTTTAACATCCTGTCACAAAAGGTCTGGACGTGAAAGTTGGGCTGAAGTTGACAGATTCTCGAGATAGTATCCTTAATGACGGAAAAGCTTGTACTTGACGATAACTTAACATAGCAATCAGCAAGTTCTCCATTTTGGTACTGCAACATCTTGGTTCTTTCCTGGGGCGGTGGACCCGAACTTTTTGGTGCTTTAATGTCCAGTTGACCACCGATTCGGCTAACAATATCATGAACCCTATTTTTCATATATTTTTTCGATATCACAGATAAGAAAAACATTTTAAGATTATCCTTAGCTGACTGAGAAACGACGTTTTCCAGATAGATCACAGTGGCGGAAATGACAAAGTCGAGAACAAGATCCTTATCTCCCTTCAACATATCCCAAAACAACTGACATGTTCCCTTTCCCATGATAACCTCCAGCATGATATTACACAGGTAAGCTTGTTTGTGTAAACCACGATCAGGGCACGATTCATGGACTTCCTTCACAAAGTTTTTCCGGTGACAAAGACTTAACTCTCTCATGTAATTATCCTTCAGGAGGATATCAACACAGCCGTCGTAATGACTTGCCTTGGTCAGCTCCAATTTTGAAGCCAAGGATGTGTGCTCCAAGATATCTGCATCACCGGTTAGGAACTGGAGACCGATCAGATAACTGTGCACTTTTTTGTGGGTGAAAGAGAGGAAATCGGCGTTATTCTTATCGTAGAGGTTAGCCGCCTCTTTGAAATGGACATACGCTTCGGAATATGAACTGTAGTAGAAGTACAGTTCGCCAAGGTCAAAGTGAGCCTGTGATGCCACAACTTTGGCGGGGATAACAACTTCCTGGCTTCTTGGTAGTTTCGCGACGGCAAAAACTTGGGGGATGATAAGTTCAGTTGGGTTCTGGACTACTTTTTGTAAAAATTCCATTGAATGCGAGAGTTCTGGCTCGATAAGCTGAAGTGCGTTCATGTTAGGTATGAATCCGGGGATCTCAAAATCGCGTTTGCATTGTTTATTATAAAAGTGAAGATGAACAAAAGCGCTGCAGATCCACCTATGGTATAAAAACAGAGCGGTAAGTCCTTGTTTGGGGATTTCACTCAAGTTTAATTGGGAGATATCTTGAGCCCTGACTTCAGCTGGAACTGTAACTTTAACCAGATAAGACAACAGTTTCTGTCTGATCGGAGTAGCAATTTCTTTGAGCACCTCATGCTTCCACCCGACAAAGGAGGCAGTCTCGGTGGCCAAGTTCCACAGTGTACTTGAGTACTGTCGGACAGCTCCCTCAGTGTTACTTATGTGGGTAGACGCCTTGTCGATAAAGGACGATATGAGATGAGCAGCTGACGGCTCGTAATTGTTTTCCAGATGAGTTTGAAGTTTGATCCCGGTTCCATCGAGCATGAACTCGAACCAAGTTGGAGGCTCATTGCAGTACTTGTTAAAGAAGGAGTCCACCTGGAAGTTGGGGTTCGTGTACATGTGCAGTTACGATGTTTCGCGTCCTTACTTCTGAGACCTAACGGTAAGTAGTTAATAACATCGTTAAAAAGGCATTAACATGCACTGGAGGGAAGCTCTTCAGACATATAAGAAATATGACTTATACATTTTACTCTGGAGCTTTTCAAAAAATTTAGTAAAATCGTCTTCAGCTATACGATTCAGTTATGACACAATTCAGTTATGACACGGTAATAGCTGTATCTTCACCAATTTCAATAACGAATCACATAATCCTCAATTGTATAATTGAGTGTTAAGCTTCAGGCCGAGACCATGATGAGACAGTTCCATTTATCTAAATGATATCAATCCAAGTGAGGAACTAAAACAATACATTACCAAACCTCATTCAAAGTACTAAAGCCAAAATGAAATAAAACTTTCAACTTTTTGGGTCGGTTTAGAGGCTTAAAGACATATTGGAAGTAGAATTAATAGGGAATCAAATGTTGAAATAGTAGATTCTCGGATAAACGGCCAAAACGGGAAAAGTAAACACAATAACTATAAAAAATACTTCAGAAATCAGACTCATCCGGTTAACGTCTTTAAATTCATTTTCTTTCTCTGAATTGTCACTTTCTCGTCATCGGTCAAGAGTTTATAAGCAGCAGGGATCATGAGAGCAGCAAAGTTACGTTTGTCTTCCAGTAATACACTATAAGTCTGAATAGCTTGCTGAGTCGATTCTATCTGAAGTCCGATTTTGTGATCTTTGCAAGCTTTTCGGAAATCAGGCGACGGAGGTTGCAAGATGTCTCCACTTCCAACCAAGAGAAATTCGACCTGAAAATGGACATAAACTTACAAATATACAATATTTTTTTGATTAATAAATTATAACACAAAAATGATTAAAGCATAGCAACAGTTTGGCATCAAATTGTATAGCAATACTTTGGACAGTAATATAATATTAAATTTCAGGCAATAACATTTGCTTTATCTCCCTGACAAATTGCTGACGTCAACATTATCTAAAAAAAAGTGCTTACTTTTGGAAATACGCGAGAAATAAGAAATAAAGAGTCAGGCGATGCAGTTCGAATGTCATTGCACTTCCAATGGAGAAAACCCATGTAGGGTAAAACAAGAACGGATCCTATGACATGAGTCTGATTTATCTTGAACCCGTGCTCGCTTCCAGCCGACACGAGGAACTGTTCCAAGTTAAACAACTTCTCTGAATCGTGTTTGACCTCTTCAAACTGTTGTCTAGACGGAAATTCCGCGTCTGTGGAACCGTCTAACCGTCCACTGAAGTGAGTGACAAAACGACAGCATGACCCCCGGACAGACAGGAGGGCGCGACGAGAGAGCATGGAGATTTTCTGTTCGATTTTGCGATCAGTAGCAGTGATTGCACCAGTAGACCTAATTTTGATTATATTCTGGTTAGAAAAATAATCATATATAACTGTGGGTCAAGTCGTCACATGTCCTAAGAAGTACGTGCAAAAATTCAAATTTTTGCTAAAAAAGTTCACGATCTTCGTTCCCTACAGTATTTAAAACCAAAAGTACTCTTTAGGATCATAGGCATATCATGGCTATGATTTTATTTAACGATAAGACTGTAGACACTGATGCATCAATGCGACAACTTGAGTCTAAAGAAGAGTGCAACATAGCTAGGTACCTAGTACATGGTGAACTTGCAAGCATCAAATGTCGTATTATGTACATTATGCTCCCCACCAAATTTACTTTTTATACTTTTTTTACATATGTATATGCTTTTCAAATGGTATATACATACCATTTGAAAAGCAGCGATCTTAAGATTAACATAATGTTACGAATTATTAACTACACGTTTTTATCACGAAAAAATTTAACAAATACAATAAAATCATGAATAGCAACTTATACATTCAAAAACTGGGAACACTAAAAATTATTCAATCATCAAACCATCATACAAATCATAAAAAAATTACTAAAATTTTCGTCTAAATCACAAAGTCGATAAAAAGGATAAAACATTCAATTAAAAAAACTGATCCATTGGGAAATCTTACTTCATTTCAAGAAAGTTGTTAAAAAGTTACAATTTATATGAACAAGATTGATTATAAACACCGGTTATTTCAGTCTGTCATAGGAACTTAAGAAATAATAATTCCTCATGCATCCCGATCAATAATTTGAGGGGGCTCTGAATTTTCTAAATTTTCAAAGGACTCAACCAGAGCCCAACCACCCTCAATTTCTGTTTCAGCTTTAAGAATTTTAAGACTGTCCTGTTTTGTTTTATAACGAAATTCTTCCAAAGTTTTGGTGAGGCACTTATTCCACTGATCGAATTCCATTTCGGTCTGCAGAGATCATATTATATGTTGAGATACAGCATAAAATGAACATGATATTATTTTATTATTTTTTGTTAAGGTTAGACGAATTCAATTTCCAATATGCGAATGGCTAAGACTTTTTAAGAATATTCTTATAATTTCATAAATCTTTTCATTAACCTAGGTGTTGTAAGTGAGGAAATAATCTTAACTGGTATGTTGATAGTCAATTTGGCATTGACTCAAACATATTACCTCACATTTGAGAAGGATCAAGTCAGGGGAACTAGTTTTGTTCATCCTGGACATAACATCTAAACTTATACATAGAGGGTCGTTCTTGTAAGTGCAGTTTCTCACCGCCAGTATCTTGTCCAGATAGATTGTGTTGGTTGCTGTGTCTGTCTGCGGATACAATGATAAAATAACTTTAACTCGTACAACTTCCGAAATATTCCGTGCACGGACATCTTAAGGAGCTGGTGAGTACCAAGCAGAATTCATTATCACCTGATATGCAAGTTCAAACTCATTCTGAATGGAATAGACATTACACCGAAGTGGGATTCGCGTCACTGATATCCTCCGAGATTAAATTCCAGGATAAATCTGTACCAATCACAGCTTGGTGGCCTGGACTGCCTGCCTCGGACGGGTTTCGAACACCCGGTCTTCGGCGTGGGAAGCGTGTGCTAGTACCACTACACCACCCGGCAGCTCTATTTATTTATTTTTAGATTAAACTTGATGTTTATCTTGTACTAAGAAACTTAAATAAGTTGCAGAATGCAGTGAACTGACCTAAAATGGTTTTAAAAAGCTTTGAATTCAACTATCTATTAAAAAACTCTAATCAATTAACGGTAAACGGTTAATACATAATGATTCTTACATAGGGGTCAGGTCTCCACTCAAACTTGTCGGGGTATAAATTAAAGTAGTTTCTTTGCCATTTCGTCAAAAACATACCGCCTAACTTTTCCATGTATCCCTGAAAGTAATTAATACGTTTACATAGCGTAAATGCGTAATATTCGTTTGCATCTTATACATAGCTATAGTATTGTATTTCATCACGATTTTGCACTACATTTGTTTTTCCCACCTCCAGGATGCACTTGCACTCCAGGGCGTCCTTCGCCCCACAAAAATTGTTACAGGATTTTCGCCTTTTAAGGCCTGTCCTGTCGGCATTTTGGTTGGCATTATCGAAGGGAGATAGCGTGCTGTTCCCAAGTATTTCTCGCTGCCATCGTTCGGAAGGGAAAACGTCGAAGCTTTTAAAGAATTCTTCGTCCTCTCTGGTCAAGGTTACTGCCTTGATATCCTTGTCATCGAATGTTCCTGGAGAATGAAAAACATTAATATTGATCTTTGAATGTTATCTTGGTATAGTGCAGTTACTAAAGCTTTTCTAACGGGTATATATAAGTAATCGATACGATTAAAATTCTGGCAAATTAACAGCCATAAAACACACGTCTAATGACTGCCCTAGTTCATAAGGTTTTTTACGCCGAGTTTAGGTAAAAAATGAGTTATATAATAAACAACTGATGTTGACAAACCAATATCAATATTTATAATAAAAAACTGAGGTTGACTAACCAATATCAACAGGATCAGCCGCATGGACTTCTCCTTTAGGAGGAGTAAAGGGAGGGTCAAGTCCAAGTTTTAGGGCCAATGTCCAATCTATTGACTGAAACCAACAGTGTTTCTTTATTTCTGAAGCTCCATTGTACCCAAGCCGACTTTCTGGCGAGAATTGTAGCAAGCCGGATATTAATGACACGAGTTCTGTTGAAAACGTCTCCGAGAATACCTCAACATTTTGTGAGAAGGAAGGATCAGCTGGAAGCGTCGGTGGGCACTTGCTGAAAGTAATAAATTCATAAAATATTGGAGTTTGAAAGCTAGGTCTCCTTTAAAAATTTAAGAGTCTTATCTATCAGGACGTTATCATTATTTTATTTGATTTTCATCAGTAATCAGTATCTGTTGGCATAACTACCCCGTAAGAAGCTTGACAAGTGTACATCCAAAACTAAACCAGTCAGCACAGCAGTTGTAGGATTTTCCAGATTCCACGACTTCTGGTGCCTTGTATCCAGGTGTTCCCCTAAATTGTTGGGTTTTCTCATCTCAATTAGATAATAGTTTCAAAATTAGATAATAGTTTCAAAATTAGGGACCACATCAAAATTTTACTACTGTTCAGAAAGCTAAAGAAGCGTTACACTTTCTATAGAAACCTTAAAGGCCTTAAAATTGATAACAGAAAAAACCTGATTTGTCACATCCTACACAGCTTAGAAGCGTCATTAAATTATATACTTCCCCCATTGTGTATTGCTGCGTAAAATTTGATTTTTATTTATTATTTATTATTTAAGATACAGTAAGCATTTGATTTGCCGAAATTTCGTTGCAAAAGCGATTATTCTGAAGAATATTGATCATCTGTAACTTTGCCGATAATTCAGATTATTTGTTTCTCTGTTGAAAGCCAATAACAATTTTTATACAATTTTTTCCAGCCCAAGGACAGTTAGGTTTTGCCAAGCTGTTTGTCATACTGTCTAGCTCATCTAAACTCTTAAACGATGGACTTGAAACAAACAAATAAACCAGATTCATTGAACTAAAACGTTTACCAATTTTCATTAGGTAGCTTTTTACTGCAATCAGTAGCCAAACCAAGGTCGGATATTCTGATATGACCAGCATCGTCCATTAAAACGTTAGCAGGCTGATATAATTCAAAAGTGAGCACTCGTACATTCCAAAAACCAAAGACGAAATAAACTAACATTATAAGTATTAAGTTGGCCCGAGATGTTTGATCCATCGGAGAATACGGATAGTTTAATGAATCATGATATCTAACTTATCTGATATCGGTAATGTTAAGTAATTTTTGGCTAAGTTTCTTCAATATTGGATATCTAAAAATGTTGTTTTTTACAAAATGTTTCATGGCAAAACCATTGAAAAACAGCAAATTATTATCTGGGTTTAACTCATACCCGTTACCTTGAGGTCTCTGTAGACGACATTTTTACTGTGAATATGTTCCAATCCCAGAATCATCTCTGCAGCATAGAACCGTGTTTCTTCTTCAGAAAATTGCCCTCTTTGCCTTAGGTGATACCCAAGATCACCACCTGAATGATCTAGTGTCATATCTAGTCATTTAGCAAATTAATTTATTAATGGCTTTTCACAACTATTTCCTGAAAATCTAATACACTAGCGAATAATAGTAATCAAAGTTGGCATGTACAGTAATATCAACTGGCTCTTACCGTTCATGAGATCTAAAACAAAGCATAACTTGTCCTCGGTTTGGAATGCATAATTCAGACCAACAATGAATGGGCTGTCGAATTTAAGAAGCATTTCACGTTCCAGGAACGCCATTTTTTCTTTTCTTCTTAGTTTAAGACGCTTTTTATAAAGGTATTTGATAGCACACATATGACCTAAAACATTGAATTTTGAATATGATAAATTTGGTTTAATTATGTTTAGGGTCGAATGTTGATGTATGGTCGAGTTTTGAAACAGAATCTCTAAAGCTGATGGGATTACTTATTAAAGGAAATCCCCCTTCAGTAGCCAATAGCCATTAATTCATAATCAAAAAGATAAAAAAAAAAAGTATTTCACATACTTTACAACTGGCATACTTACTATACCTGTGTCTATTTTACGACATCCATAAACTTCTCCAAATCCTCCTCTTCCAATAATCCTATGTATTGCAAAGTCTTCCTTTGTAATCTTACTATTAATTTCAATGAATTTCCATTGCAGGTATCTTGTAAAATGTGGGCTCAATTTAAATTTATGAAACTCATTTTGCCTAAAATGCTTGTTTATTGACGAAATGTAGTCCTGAAAGTAATAAAGAATTCAAGATAATAATGTGGCATACTTGGAAAAATTAGGCTAGTTAGAAATATCATATAAGCCATATCATAGTGTTTAAGTTTATATTTCGATTCAATTGCATTTGTAATTTGTATTTGTTACAACTGCACCCCGGCTTATACTAAATGGGCTCCTGGAAGATTCTAAATCTCTTAACGGAGACCCTCCTCATATAACACTTAATCACAGTTTCCCTGTCAATTCAATTCAATATGTAATAAATTAAACTCACTCACATTGAACAAGTTTGGATCTGTTTCATCTTTGCTTAAACAGTCATTTACAAACAGTGCCAACTCTGTGCCAAATGGGTGATCCATAGCAAGAAGATCAGGCATAATAAATTCATTGTAAACCAGTTTTGCAATTGGCTTACGTGTAGCTGTAGAATCTAAACCCTTGTATTCAGATATCATCTTATGAAACATAATGCATTTTATTGAAAATTTGGAACCATTGTCGAAAATATATCTTTCAAAGAGTCTGTATCCAATTCTTTCAGCAAAAATGGTATCGAAGTTTAGCAGGTCTCTCTCTTGCAAATGTCTCTCCATGACAAAATGAACACTGAAAAATCAGTGATCAATAAAAAAAATATATATATGTAAATGTGAAATGCACTTATTTACTGTCAAGATGTATTTGCTTAACAAATAATAATAATTGAGCAATTCATAACACTCCTTTAAAGTTTAAAAACTTGTAATTAGTGGTGTAAAAGCCTAACTAAGAGTAATTTAATCTATTAGGAAAAGTCCAAGGTAAATGAGAATCACAGTGGAAAACAGTTGTACCCTCCATAAAATATGATAAAAATTCATCTAAGTCTTGATATTGCAATTGAAACAACTATGTTCTGAGATTTTTCTTAAACACATCAGCAGTATCTGATGATGCTGTAAAGTCATCTATCTTTTGATATTCTGGGCACGATCCTATGAACCTGAGAAAGAGCATAAAATGTCTTTATTTACTGAACTAACGCAGTGCGTTTTCATACCTTCGCATGCCATGAAGTCATACTAATTTTGAAATCATTGTTGAAATTACCTTGGATCTGGAAGAGTTATGGGGTCAGTTGCACAAGGATCATTTCTTATTATGATGAATGATATATCAGCAAGTGTTTTTTCCAGGTCTGCCATCGATGATATCCATTGAGCATGATAATTACATTAAAGCAAACCTAAGGTATGAAATTTGTAAAAATTTATGAGACAGTGTTTTCTTGTCTATAATGTTACAGTATAATAAGGTAAAAGATCAAACATTGAATTGAACAGTAAAGTTACAAAAAGAGAACACGAATACCTAAAGAAATAACAACAGAAATGTTATTGTTTAAAATTAAATTATGTATATTTTAATCATTTACATTTAGACCACGGAGATATGACAGCTACTGCACCCTTGAGGTCACCAGATAGTGCCAAACACAGTGCCAGAACTATTAACAATGTTATTTGTCAGTCTGTATCAGTAGTCAATGAGGTGACTATTAGGGTGCGCCCTTTTGAAAATCAGTTTGATATTTCTAAAAAGTACGTCTATCAGGCCATCAGTCTATTGGTCGTGAACAGTTGTACTGAAGGATAATTCCCAAAATTCATGTTTAGGCACAAATCAAGCATGTTCATTTTTCCAATTTCTATACACGCTCGCATAGCAACTCTCGTGCGCGGCGCATTTTTCCACGTTTTTCCGCGCAGAAAATAGTGCACTTTCTTAATTGTTTCATCACAGCGCCAGCCACGACCAGTTGATGAATCCGAGATTGTTTATCCACTTTGGAAACTGAAAATTACGGCGTAAAAACTTATTTTGTGATTTGATGGAGTCAAATTCACACAAATGGATTGGTAATTTCCGTTTTTTGTGATAATTTGATAATTTTCTGAAAACAACTAAAACAAACATATCATCAGATTTGACTGAGAAAAATCAATACCATATACCTAATTTAGGAATAGAGCGACAACCACAATACGTTGATGCTTAAGGATTCAGTGCCAATTATGATCAAAGCAGCCTCGTTAAATCATGCCACTGCACTTTTTCATGACGCAGAATAAAGGCAAACACATAAATTTTCTAAAGCGGTCTATCTATTTATCAAACATCGGATAAGCGAAATAATACTCATATTTGTAATACTAACACTACTTACCAACATTAATTTAAAACTACTTTAAGCTACTTATTTCTCTCACTTCTCCCTTTCACTATCAACATACCTTCAGTACTCTGATTTACTCTACCACACACCTTCTTAGAAGCTTCGGTCGTTATCTTGACCATCCGCTCCACGGACTGTGTGTGGCAGGGTAGATCAGATGTAAACTGCTGTAATAGAAAATTACTTAAATCTAAATGCTTAGTCAATGGCGGTTCTGTAATGTACTCTAAACTATCCATAAACGTCAAATAAACCCAACAATCATCTTTCTTTATCATACTACATAATTCACTATAACTTGCTGCATTAAAATTGACTGATAGTCACTGACTATCAGTTATGTAAATTGGTACTTTCATGGACACAATTTTTAAGCGGTCGTTTTTCAGGTGCCTTTAACTAGGAAAAAGGCATAGATGCTCATAAAGTGCTTGTACTTGAATTCCCTAAGGTTACTGCAAAAGGATAAATTTATCATATTCTGAAAGAATGATGTTTCTCACTTTAGTATGTTTTGACTTTAATGGCTGTTTAGACTGTGGACCAAAAATCAGCAGACGACTTTTTGACTAAATCGAACCTAATGAGAGGTCATGAAATGTATGATGGAAAAGGCCTATCTGAAATATTGATGTCGAGTGCTTAAGGACTATTTTCAGTTCTCAATGACAGTTAATCTTTGAAGTCAACATCATCAGCATACTCAGTCTCGAGGGGAAGTCCAAGTTCAGTTATTGGTGGATTTGGCTTATCCTTACTAAGACAAGTTGAATTCTAAGGTCACACATGGCACCAGCAAGCACGAGGGTAAACAGTCACCTAGACAGACATTCACCTTGAAAAGCAACAAGAACAGTGGTGTAACGACCGCCCCCACTAACCCTGCCAGCAGGGGGCGAGCACCTTAGGCCACAGTGCCGCCCTACACATGATCTAGCTGCTACGAAGTAGTTGAATCAGTGGCATCGTAGCAGTAAAAAGGCGTCCCCAAGTATTGCCCCTGGTGTAACAGCTTACTGTGAGCTATTTGAGTAAATATCTTCCAAAAATCTAATTAAATAGTGACGTTATTAAACCAAACATGCGATTTTGCAAATCGCGAAGTAAATCTTGCAAAATTGTCCCATACTTTCATGACTGTTTGGTGCCCCCCAGCGTAGCAAGGGCTGCCAGGGCATTGTTACGCCGCTGAGCTGAATACTACATCCCAGTGTAGTAACTCGTATTAATGTACAATGAGAGTATGCTGCTTCAAAATTCTACACAAATTTGAGTTGGTTGTAATCCTGCCTCGACAGACAAATTTCGGCGAGCCAAGCAA
>JH152907.1:41859-62120 GCA_000226015.1 Mnemiopsis leidyi | reverse complement strand
GCAGGTTCTAGGTTATGTGAGTTTCCCTGAAACAGAGTCGATATGTTAGCAGTGTAGGCAGGTTCTAGGTTATGTGAGTTTCCCTGAAACAGAGTGATATGTTAGCAGTGTAGGCAGGTTCTAGGTTATGTGAGTTTCCCTGAAACAGAGTGATATGTTAGCAGTGTAGGCAGGTTCTAGGTTATGTGAGTTTCCCTGAAACAGAGTCGATATGTTAGCAGTGTAGGCAGGTTCTAGGTTATGTGAGTTTCCCTGAAACAGAGTCGATATGTTAGCAGTGTAGGCAGGTTCTAGGTTATGTGAGTTTCCCTGAAACAGAGTGATATGTTAGCAGTGTAGGCAGGTTCTAGGTTATGTGAGTTTCCCTGAAACAGAGTGATATGTCATCTACTTAACACGACACGTGATCAAAGTTGAGATGTGTTTGTTCTACAAAAATAGTAAAATCTACTCAGCTCTTAGATTTGATGTACTCATGTCAATGTACCCCTTTACCTCTGAATGTAGAATTTGAAATTTTCTTTATTTAATTAGGAAGTTACATTGAATAGCCCTAATTGTACAGTAGGAATGATAGCTGTAGGTGCATGTTTTTTCTTCTAAATGCTTTTAAAATTCGTGAATTAGTCAAATTAGGATAGTTTAATTTCTGTCTTTTATTGTTGGAGCATACACTTCTTAACAGAACAGATAAATTACCCAATCATTGACTTATTTCAGCCCTTCTATTTACAAACGTACACTGATCCATATCTTAGTGTCTTAGTGAAATTTACACAAATTTAGTCCTTCTTCTTACATGCGTACATTGATCCATATCTTAGTGAAATTTACACAAATTTGGCTCCTCCTGTACTATTACAACTTCTAGTATACTGCCATCAACTAACAATGCAGTTTGAGTGACTTGGAAGACTTCAAATCATCTAAATAACCCTCATTAACTTGTTATTATATAGCATGAATATTGCATAATTATTTCATTTAGACTGATCCATGTCTTAGTCCCACGACCCGAAAGCACATGATGATTTAATAATTAATTAAAATTTATGTTTCGTTGCCTTGGACTTATTTCTCAAATTTATGAATGCGTGGAGATTCTGAGATACTTCAGGGAACTCATCGTCAATTTATAGATCATAAAGTAAGGAAGTTAATTGAGATAGGAGTTATAATGTTATTCTCGCTGCTCTGAATTTTAGTTATAATGTTATTCTCGCTGCTAAGAATTTTATTACCGGATCACACTTCCAAATTCTAAAAAATAATAATAATAATTTGGAAAGAATTTTGAACAAAAAATATAAGTCAAATACGTCAAATAAGTCAAATACGTCAAATAAGTCAAAAGGACGTCGGAATTCCCAGGACGGGTTCGGAAATCTTTACTTCCACAGAAGTTGATTGGTCGTATCTGGCTACCAATGTTATTAAACAATCCTTAGTTGTCGAATAAGAAAGTATTACCGACTCCTCCAAAAAAATCAACAAACTTTTCATCAGAAACTTACGTGTGCAGCCTGCTTCTTGGCGTTTTTCCGACGTCTGTAACAGACGAATATGACGATAGCCAGGACGATAGCCACAGCAACACCTCCACAGATCAGTCCAATCGTTATTTTCTCTTGACGCTCTGAAGAGTGGCTTTGTAGTACAGGTTATAGATAGTCCCGAATATTTGAAAGTTGTGCGTCATACGACGTGTTATATGGGCCAAGTGATAACTTTATACTCATATCATTTTGAAGATAATCATTTTGGTGTAAAAAGCTGCTGTATCGGTAAATGAGGAAGAGAAAACGGAGAGGCAAGGCAAAATGGAGAAAGTAACTTCTTTTAAACTTTTAATTGAAATTAATTTGTGACCAATAAGTAATATCTGATTGAACCATTACAAGATTGGTTTATAACAAAATCGAACTTTTACAAGATAGATGTATTACAAAATTGAACTTTTACAAGATTGATTTATAACAAGATTGATTTACAAGATTTATTACAAGATTGAACAATAACAACATGAAATATGCACCTTCCCATGGTTTGTAGGTAGCTCTTCTACGTAATCGAACCATTCTTTACATGAAGCTTGTAAAGTACTACCGGAATCTATATAGGAACTATATAGGTACAGTCATCCCCCGATTTACCGGGCCTCATTCCTTTTCCCCAAAATTTATCTTATTTCCAAGGCAACTGTTAAATTTTGTTGTCAAAACTATGTAATGCAGTCGGACTAACACTTTTTACTTAATTAACGTTGTTCCAATGACAAAAAGACGGTATATAGACACATAAGACGCTATATAGACTTATAAGAGACAATTTAGACCCAATTACGGCCTCAAATGGCACTCCTCCGATTTACCGGGTCCCCCGATTTACCTCGCATTTTTGCTTTCCTCCGAAAAGCCCGGTAAATCGGGGGATGACTGTACTTACCAACGCTATATATAGACTTTTTTTGATGATCTAGTTATCAAAGTTAACTGAATCCTTGATTCTTGTATTTGTTGGTTTTTTAACAACGTTTGGCTTGGTTCTGGCAAAATACTCTCTGTTTTGCAATATGAGACTAGGTGGGTGCTTATAAACATTTGGAATGCATCCAAGATATATGTTGGTTTACATATTCAGTTTTATGCGAAAGAAAATGTTACATGCTCAGTCTAAAGATATTTCGAAGACAGCCAATTAAACAACAAACGTTTCCAACAAAATAAGAAACCAACGAGCTATAACGTCAAGTAAGCGAATTTGAAGGTTACAAATTTTGCTTGGGCTATCCCTTTAATCTAAGATTTATGATTTTTGGGGACGAAAAGGAGTCAAATTTCAAAGGGACATAGGTAGTACTAATTTGTTTAAATCAATCTACTGGTACCCGACACAAATACACAATACGAGAAGACGAATCTCTTCCGAAATGTGAAAGTAAATAAGTATTAAAAAGCAATGGTTCTGAAACAGTATTACAACGGTACAAATCTCTTAATCGAGCTTACAGAACTCGATACATAGCCGAGATACATCCAGAAGGCCAGTTCAGGGAACCTAACACTGGTAAATCGCTTAATGAACTTTCTGATGCACCAAGTGGGGCAAAGCACCACGTGACGGGACGTCACACCACGTGACATTACGAGTCGAGATCCAGCTGGGTAGCCCACGTGATCACTTTCCGAAAGATTGCCCGATAAGTAGATATGTTGGAGAAAAGAGAGGTAGATCTCCAAGGGTCGAGTTACCAAAGTAGAGAAGATAGGGTTGTGGGCTGAGGTGTACTGGTGTCAGAATCTAAGTACGATAATGTCAAATATGTGATCCGAGTATTGAAATTAGATGTGCATATTTGTTGCACCAGTTGTCCAGTTACAGTTTTTAAGAATTAATAGGCGCAGAAGGGGTGTCATTGTCTGAAGTCTAGTGATCGTCGAGGGTTCCAAACCCACGTGAAGACGAGGGTTCGAACCCCACGTGGGAGCCACCCAGTCTCCTTAGAAACGAACGACAAAGTTAAGTACTTGATTGTTTTGTGGACACTATGGTGTAAACTTGCTTTGCACGGTACACCCACAGTTCTGAAGTTCTGAAAGCTCGGCAGCTGGAATCTGTCATTTCGAGACAATTAGGCAATTTGGCAAAAGGACAAATTGGGAGATCAGTTTCGGCCGATGCAGGGCCAATACAAGGCCTATAGCAGGCCGATAAACGGCCCATATCAGGCCAATACCAGGCCAATAAACGGCCGAAAGCCGGCCTTTTTCAGGCTTGTAGACGGCCTATAGTGAGCCTGATATCATGCCCCGTTTTAGTCTCTGCGATCTTCACGGACGAAGTTGGTATTTTCGATTATGCACAATAGGGTGCGGTTATTTGGGCACCCTCCCCACCCCAGGTTGATTGTTTACTGGTCAATGTCATTTCTATACACCTTGAAAAGCAATTCTTATAAGTTTGAAATGTGTAACTAAAAATGCTGATAATTTTAAATTACATATATGTAATTTAAATTATGTATATGTTCTAGACTATTTAAACCACTCATCTCCCAAGATCGATTTATCTACCTGCTATACTAAATACTTAAGAAGTCACAAGGATAGTTAGTGTTTTCCACCAGCTATTGTTGAAAACAACCTAAATAATTCAACAATCGACCAAATTTGCCATAGAACGGATTTGCATGGCAAATAAATAGATTTTTCCTCAAAATAATTCGACTTCCAACGCGCACCCCCGATGTCGATATATATGCCCGCATTTTAACGACTTATTGTGCACACATTTTATCCACAATCAGACAGTTTCCTTGGTCCCTTATTTGTTTAAACATTACTGTACATGGTCCCAAGATGATTTTCGATAGTTTAAGTGTCGTAAAGACTGAATTACCAAATTAAACGTTTTTGTTTTCTGCTGTTACAGTTGAACGACCATCATAATTTTGTCTTAGAGAATATACTTCAGATTTTAATCAAAGTTCCCTTTTTCAAAATAAGTTTGATTAGAGATAATTTATAACAAAGAAAGCTTAAATACGCTGGGGAAATACCTTGGAAATGTTCGGCCTTAGGTTACTCAACGGCATAACTTATTATCAAAATTTATTGTAAAATACCAATCACTAAAAAGACTGATTTTTAAATAAATCAATTTTTCGCAATTTGATAAAATTTTGATGTTGTAAGTCTCAACTTACTTATGTAACTAAGTCCCTTGTATCAAAGTATTTAAAAGAATGTTCCGTAAAGTCCAATAACAAAAGCACCAACAAGAACGGAAATTTGAGCGATTTCACCAGAGCTATTACAAAGGTCAGTGCTGCAGAAGTTCACGCTGCACTTCAAGTCGTCCATTGACTCAGACAATAAACCCTTCATCAATTTACAATATGCGTCTCCATCCATGCTTATACTGCATGTAAGCTGGGTAGTCTCAGCCTCTATTTCCATTCCCCCAATATCCATCTTGTAACCCATTTTGTTAGTCATGCACGTGAGGCCTGTCTCACACGTTATCTCGCTCCCCTCGCAGGTGCTGGACGCCTCTGCTACCACGACGTCATTAGACTTCACTGTGGTGCAGTTGTAGCACTGCAGAGCGTCGCCACCAAGAAACAGGGCTGTTAGAATAACAAGGATCTCAATAAACTTCATTACTAATACTAATGTTCTTCCTTGCTTATAATCCTAAGAATAATAATGATAGTTTTATTTTCAATGTCCTGGTGTCTAAAATATAACTCTGTTTATACTGAAACTTCAATTTTTCTTATTTTGTCCATGAAAGCCAGAAGCCTCTTAAGTAGTTTATTCTTTTATCCTATCTTCAATACAACAACAGTGACCATGATATCGATTGCCACATACAACAGTAATCGTAGTCATATTAGATAAAGAGAAACGCTGATTCGGATGCGGGAATTTAGGACCCCAAATTAATAAATATTATGATTATGTTTTGTCCTGCATAAAATGTAAACTATCACAACAATTAAAAGAATATATAACCACCGAGCAAACATAAAATTAAGTTACAAAATACCACAATTATCGAGAAAATTACAAATACAAAAGCATAACAACCAATAAGAAACTTTATCAATAATAATCGATTACTCTGCTAAGTCACTGATCTGCTCCTTCATAAAATAAATTTTTTCAATTTTTCATGCCGATGGCAAAAAAAGTAAAGTAGATGGTTTACGAATGATCACGTGACCCCTGAAGTAACCTCTTACAAGGCCCCAAAATGGAAATATTTAACTATAGCTATTTAACTGGAGCTAGAGAAAAGTTGGACCAGTATATTGGCGTCAAATTTGACGAGGAGTCCGAATTTCATGGTTTTGAATCAGAAAAAGTATCACGTGATCCCTAAGCGACCCCTTATTCTTGAGCTACAAGAAAAGTTAGACCAGAATTTAGATGTGAAATTACAAGGAATTTGAAAACCACGTGTCTTTTCTGGCTGGAGGCACGCTTTGCGTTTTGCGACTCATTAGTTATTATTGTAAGCATCATCCTTGCTAAACGATATCGTTTCTTCAGATTTTGAACCCATTGTTACAATATTTCTAGGTTTCTATGTTTGACGATATTTAAATCGTCAGTTACTACGTGCCCAACGTTAGAATGAACAAAATCTTAATAATTAAAGAATTAACTACATTGACGAGTGTCAGTGATCTGATCAAACTTAATGTAACTAAAATTAAAAACCCTACTTCTTATGGTGATACATTAGTAAATGTGGACCTGAATTTAAAATCATCTTTCTTTAAGGAGAGGTAGATCCAAGGGTCGAGTTACCAAAGTAGAGATGATAGAGTTGTTGACTGAGGTGTACTGCTGTCAGAATCTCAGTATGATAATGTCAAATCTGTGGTCCGAGTATTGAAATTAGATGTGCATATTTGTTGCACCAGTTGTCCAGTTACAGTTTTTAAGGATTAATAGGCGCAGAAGGGGTGTCATTGTCTGAAGTCTAGTGATCGTAAAGTCGAGGGTTCAAACCCCACATGCGCACCACCCAGTATCCTTAGAAACGAACGACAAAGTAAATTAAGTACTTGACTGTTTTGCGGACAAAATGGTTAGTGTGAATACATTTTCTTATTATTTATAAGTAAGGAGGTATATTTGGGGAGGCGTCAATAATTTAACCAATCAGAAGATTGAAACCAATGGTAACTAGCTTTTCATTACAACAAAATATTCATAAAGAGATACTATCTACGCATATTGCTTAAGAAAAAGCTTTAGTTCTTTAGGTGTCCTGAAGAGTCAAGTACCACATGATATTTTTTTTGTTTTTCTGCTGTTATTATTGAACGATCAGTATAATTTTGTCTTGGAAAAACTACTTGAGATTTCAATAAAAAGTCCCTTTTCCAAGAATTAGTTTGATTACAGATAAATTGTAACAAAAAATGCTTAAATAAGCTGGGAAATGACATGGAAATGTTCGGCACTAGGTTACTCTTTGGCATAATTTGTTATAAAATACCGACCACTCAAACGACTGCTTTTTAAGTAGAGCAACCTTTTTCGCAATTAAATCAAATTTCGACATAATAAGTCTTAATTTACCTATGTCCTTTGGTAACTAAGTCCCCTGTATTTAAGTATTCAAAATAATATTCCGTAAAAGGCTAATAACAAAAGCCCCCACAAGAACGGAAATTTGAGCGATTTCACCAGAGCTATTACAAAGGTCAGTGCTGCAGAAGTTCACGCTGCACTTCAAGTCGTCCACTGACTCAGACATGTCGGCCTTGATCATTTGACAATGTGCGTCTCCATCCGCGCTTTTACCGCATGTAGTCTGGGTTTCCTCAGCCTCCACCTTAACTCCCTCCACGTCCGTCTTGCCACTTATTTCGTAAGTCATACAGGCGTTTTGGTCTGTCGTGCAAGTTATCTCGCTCCCCTCGCAGGTGGTGGACTCCTCTATTTCCACGTTATTAAACTTCACTGTGGTGCAGTTGTAGCACTGCAGAGCGTTCCCACTTAGAAACAGGGCTGTTAGAATAACAAGAATCTCCATAAACTTCATTACTGATGTTTTCTTCCTTGCTTATGATTCGAATCCTAAGAATAATGATGATAGTTTTCTTATCAATGTCCTGGTGTCTAAAATATAACTCTGTTCATATTGAAACTTCAATTTTTGTTATTTTTGTCTATGTCTAGTCTATTATTCTATCTTAATCTTAAATACAACAACAGTGAACATGATATTGATTGCCTCATACAACAGTAATCGTAGTAATATTAGATAAAGAGAAACGCTGATTCGGATGCGGGAATTTAGGACCGAATTAATAAACATTATATGTATCAGTCTCAAAACGCAAAGCGTGGCTCTAGCCAGAAAAGACACGTGGTTTTTCTGATTCTTTGTAATTTCACTTCGTAATGCTGGTCTAACTTTTCTTCTAGCTCAAGAATAAGGGGTCACTTAGGGGGTCACGTGATAATTTTTCGGCTTCGAATTTTTAATTCTAATTCCTTATCAAATTTTACGTGAAAATACTAGCCTAACTTTCTCCTCAAAGTTGAACATTTTCACTTTGGGCTATAGGGGGTCAATAAGGGCCATATAGTGGATTTAAATAAGGTTTTCGAGCTTCAGGACTGCCACCATCGGGTCGGGTCGTATACCACACTTCATGTTGTCATACAAGGGGGTGGCAACTTTTTTCTTTTTTTTGAACTCGGACTAAAATTGGACGAGAATTCAATTGAGAATAGTCTTGAGGTTCAAAAATTTTGGGTTAAGTTGTCTTTTCTGGGGTGGTTGCCACCAACCTAAGTATCATAACAATTAAAAAATATATAACCTCCGCACAAACATTGAATTAAGTTACAAAATATCACAATTATGGAGAAAATTACAAATACAAAAGCATAACAATAAAACGCGACAAACAATAAGAAACATTATCAATAATAATCGATCACTTTTCTTAGTCACTAATCTGCTCCTTCATAAAATTAATTTTTTCCAACTCTTATACTTTTTTGGCGAATGCAAAAAGTAAAGTAGATGGTTTAAAGTGGTCGGGTTTAAACACATAGTGCGCGCCACCTTTACCATGTCGATAATGCATGTTTAATAAATTACCCCCGCAAAGTTATTTTACTCTGACTATATTTTTGGGAGTTTACTACCGATGCGCGGCGTATGTTTCAATACTAGAGTATTACTGAATTACTCCTTAGTATTTTGTAAATTCAATATTTAATAGCAATGATTATCTGACTTGTCTATGGTGTTTAGTTTAAGGGGAAACCATTTATTTTGCGATAACACGGTAATAGATTACGTGATGCACGAAATGACGAAACGCGAATTCCATAGCAATTGGCCGATTGAACTAGCTATACTTATAGCTATTGTAATTAGTTTTACTTTATGAAACCACATTACTTTATGAAACCACATTGGGTTCACCGGCCGAAAATTCGCCTGTAGTGTTCTTTTGAATATTACGGAATCTTGTCTACTTAACTGATGACCCCTCGCACGAATACGTGAAATTTCTTATCATTTAGAACGCAAAAAATTAAAGTTTGACCATGCTAAATTTTGTCTGAAATACGTCTCAAATTTGTCTGAAATACACGCGCAGATTTAAATTAAATCGAAATACGTGAAATTTCGGCGACAAATACGTTTGCGTATGCATACGTTTGCTTCATGCTACGCTACGTATCTAACAGCATTGCCGAAAAACAGTACATATCCACAGTCGACGGTATCGTCGAACAAACTAAATAAAATTGTTTTAGGGCCAATATTTTCCATGTAGCTGACAAAAAATATCCGAATCGGGACACGAATTAGAGTCCAAACGGAAAGACATAGTGTCATGAAAATTTCAGGTTTGAGCGTGTTCTGTGGGTTAAGCTATGTGGAAAGTTGATCTGAAGGTCTTTAAGATGAAAATTTTTAACTTTGAGCGAGAAGAAAAGTTAGAACAATATTTCGACGTAAAATTTGACGAGGATTCCTAATTTGATAGTTTCGGGAGCCGAAAAATGATCACGTGACCCCTTAATTGACCCCTTACAAGGCCCCGAAATGTAAATTTTCAACTTTGAGCTAGGACAAAAGTTAGACAAAGTTAAGTACTTGACTGTTTTGCGGACACCATTGTTTTAGTTTATACATAGAGTAGAGAGGTGTATTTGGGGAGGCGTCATATATTCAACCAATCTGAAGATTGGAACCACTGTTTACTAGCTTCTTTAATAATCAAAGTTATTTCACATGAAGTGGGGGGTGGGGTTCCGACTGTGATGATGTCATTATGGTGATTTACCTCTGATATTTAGGGGGGTTTTTGTAATGATGACGAATGATGACAGAGGGGGAGGAGGTAAAAATTACCAAAAATTTGCTGACGTCATATGTGAACGACCCCTTTTTGGACAAAATTTACATTCCTTCCCCAAAATACCTTTCTCTATCATGGATTAAAAGATTTCTATAATACTATATATGCTTATAATCGCTTAAGAAAAAGCGTTAGGTGTCGTCAAGACTCAAGTACCAAGTGTTTTTTTGATGTTATAATTGAACGACCGTTATAGTTTTTTCTTAGAGAAACTACTTTAGATTTCAATTTTAATACAAATTCTCTTTTCCAAGAATAAGTTTGATTACAGAACAAAAAATGCTTATATATAAAGCTTGGGAAATAGCCACTGAAAAGACTGATTTTTTAAAGTATATCAACTGTTTAATCAATTTAATCAAATTTCGACCTTGTAAGTCTTAACTTACTTATATCCTTTAGATACTAATTCTAAACATTCTGTCCCTTGTATTTAAGTATTTAAAAGAATATTCCATAAAGGCTGACAACAAAAGCACCCACAAGAACGGAAATTTGAGCGATTTCACCAGAGCTAGTACAAAGGTCAGTGCTGCAGAATTTAACACTGCACTTCAAGTCCGTCACGGACTCAGTCAAGAAGCCCTTTATCATTTCACAATATGCGTCTCCACCAATGTTTATACCGCATGTAGTCTGGGTGGTCTCAGCCTTTACTTTCAAACCCCCAATTTCCATATTGTAACCCAGTGCGTTATTCATGCACGTGTGGCCTGTCTCACACGTTATCTCGCTCCCCTCGCAGGTGTTGGACGCCTCTGCTACCACGACGTCATTGTACTTCACTGTGGTGCAGTTGTAGCACTTCAGAGCGTCTCCACCCAGAAACAGGGCTGTTAGAATAACTAGAATCTCCATAAACTTCATTACTGATGTTTGTCCTTGCTTATGATACGGATCTTAGGAATAATGATAATAATAGTTTTTTTAATGTCCTGGTGTCTAAAAATTCATTTTTTTTTCATATTGAAACTTCATGAAAGCTTTCTAGTACTTTATTCTTTCTTTAATACTATAAATAGACGCAAACTATTCCATAAACAATTCATAATGAGTAATACAAGGGTTGCGACGATCACATCCTACGACAACAGTGACTATGATATTGATCGCTGTATACAACGGTGGTCGGCTGGGTGGTGTAGTGGTTTCGTTTACGCTTCCTATGCGGCAGACCGGGGTTCGATCCCCGATTGTTGCAAGTCAGCCGGTCACCAGACTGTGTCTGTTACAGCTTCGGCTGGAAATGCACACTCCCTGGCTCGTAAGATTAATCCCCTACAGCTAGTTAAGTGCCTCGGTACGGAGTGGCTCATGGTTTATGAAAAGGAGATGAGCACCTCAGGCTATCCCGTCTAAGGGAGTGACCTAATTTTGCATTATTTGCATACAACGGTAATCATAGTCATATCGTGCAATGCAAACTTCACAACGCATATGAGTATATGGCTAGCATATAATGAGTCTGAGAAACTAGGTTGTTGATCATACGAAATTTCTTTGATGTACAACATCCTCATCGAAAAGCACGGATAACAACGGCAATGAAGGTAAATATTTAAACATGATGAAACGTTACCTATATATAGTCATGTAAAACTGAAGATGCTAGCCAAAGGCCATGTAAGCATTCATGCTTACATGGCTAACCTCTCATGGAAGTAAATGTAAGCAAAGTGAAACCAATATATTATTCACAACAGGAACAATAAGCCTTCCTGCTTCTCATTTCGCAACTTCAACCGTCCCTGTTCGATATAGTGATATACTATCTATGTGAGAGGAAAATCTACTCAAGCTGTGAATGTCCTTGCTGTACGGCATCTTAAACAAGGAACTGAAGCAGCTGGGTTTCGTCCAGGCTCAATTCTTTACACTCATTTCAATAAGTTCGTATAACACATCCTCTTGATCCAATATATGTTAGAAGACAATCTACTATCTATGTTAGAAGACAATCTACTTTCTATGTGAGAGGAAAATCTACTGTCTATGTTAGAAGACAATCTACGATCAATATTAGAAGACAATCCACAATCTGTGTGAGAAGGCAATCTTATATCTATGTAACATCAAAGACTTCAGTAACTTTAGTAACCTAAGTAACTTCAAAGTATTTTCTAAATTTTGATCTTCTTTTAAAGGGATTTAGTAATTTTAGTAACTTAAGTATTTACAGTCACCTCAGTAACTTCATAAACTTTCGTAAGTTCAGTATTTTCAGAAACTTTAGTGACCTCAGAATTTTCAGTAACTTTAGTAACTTCAGTAACCATCACCACAGTTATCCCAGCAATAGATTCTAAGATCCTAATTAATAGTAGGTATTAAAACTCCGTGGTGTGGAGCTATCGGCCATGTTTCAGTTGACTATTATTGTAGAAAATGAAAAATAATTTAAAAAATTTCGACGGGTTTTCTAGTATTCAATATATAATGAAAGAATAGATCTTAATTTCAAATAGGCTACCCATTGTTTTTCACTCTAGACCTCTATATGCGATGTTGATATTAGGCTACTGGTTACTGGCTACCCTTTATTTCTCACTCTTATGACTCTATATGCGATGTTGATATTAGGCTACTGGCTACTGGCTACCCTTTATTTCTCACTCTAGTGACTTTATATGCGATGTTGATATTAGGCTACTTGCTACTCTTCATTTCTCACTCTTGTGACTCTATATGCGACGTTGATATTAGGCTAATAGGCTACTGGCTACCCTTTATTTCTCACTCTAGTGACTTTATATGCGCTGCTGATGAAGTTTTCCCTAAGTTCCCTAACTCGTCAACAATACAAAATCGGATTTAAGACAGAGTTCAAGACGATCGCTAGAACACCAAACTGTTGAAATAATTTATGTTCCTTCATTTCCATACTATACGATGTATAACCGTATATTCCATTTACATGATTTGTTGCACTGATTGAGAAAAGGATTAAACCACATCCATTCAACACCACACATTCAAAGCTTACAATTAAAACTGTGATACCGGTTTTTCTTTTTGAAAGTCGGTCATTGTTAACGGTGAGGTTGTTGTCCAGTGTCCACCGCCCAGGAGTTATGTTGCAGAGGCAATGCAACGCACCGAAACTGCAAACAGTATAGGAGTTTCCGTAATGACGATGGAGTATATTGCCAAGAAATGGAGTGGATGATTGGACGGATAAGGTGGGGACGAGTGTACTGCCAGATATTGTTTATGTATGTAGATGATCACCGGATAGGAATAGAATATACCAAGGGCCGCCCCCCCCCCCCCCCCAAATGACATAGGCCATAGATGGATATTAAAGCGATCATCGATATTAACACACGTACTTTTTCATCCGCGTCATCGGCCAAATTATTACTGATGTTCGGACGAAATTCAGATAGACTGCAATGATACTGGTTCCGGAGACAGAAAATCGTTCAAGCTAGTCGTCCTGTATATGTGACGCGCTAGTGCTCGGTTGTTCCTCAACTTTATTCCCTCCCGAGCAGGAAACTAGATTCGTCATCATGTTCATGAGGGGGTCTCGCAACTTCTTCACCCTCCATATGTACACAACTGGATTGAGGACGGAGTTCAGATGAATTGTCAGAGTTCCAAAACTTAGAAGTAGATTTTTTTGGATTTTCACTTCAGACTGGTCCTTTTGTCTCAAACCGTCATAATAGTATTCCAATGATAAAAGTAACAACGCACATGAATTTAGCACGACATATTGAATACTCAAAATCAGAACTGTAATCGCAGCTTGTCGTTTTCGGTTTTTAACACCATTTTGACTGAGGTTTTTGTCGCCATTTCGACTAAGGTTTTTGTCACCCCGGACTAGTTTTGTTGTAGAAAGAAGGCAACAAACAACTACGATAACTACGATTGGAACTCCTAGGCAAACAAGTATTTAAGTATTCAAAATAATATTCCGTAAAGGCTAATAACAAAAGCCCCCACAAGAACGGAAATTTGAGCGATTTCACCAGAGCTATTACAAAGGTCAGTGCTGCAGAAGTTCACGCTGCACTTCAAGTCGTCCACTGACTCAGACATGTCGGCCTTGATCATTTGACAATGTGCGTCTCCATCCGCGCTTTTACCGCATGTAGTCTGGGTTTCCTCAGCCTCCACCTTAACTCCCTCCACGTCCGTCTTGCCACTTATTTCGTAAGTCATACAGGCGTTTTGGTCTGTCGTGCAAGTTATCTCGCTCCCCTCGCAGGTGGTTGACTCCTCTATTTTCACGTTATTAAACTTCACTGTGGTGCAGTTGTAGCACTGCAGAGCGTCTCCAATAAGAAACAGGGCTGTAATAATAACTAGAATCTTCATAAACTTCATTACTGATGTTCTTCCTTGCTTATGATTCGAATCCTATGAATAATGATGATAGTCTTATTTTCAATGTCTTGGTGTCTAAAATATAACTCTGTTCATATTGAAACTTCAATTTTTGTTATTTTTGTCTATGTCTAGTTTAATCTTTTATTCTATCTAAATCTTAAATACAACATGAACAACAGTGAAAATGATATTGATTGCCTCATACAACAGTAATCGTAGTAATATTCTCATATTAGATAAAGAGAAACGCTGATTCGGATGCGGGAATTTAGGACCCCAAATTAATAAACATTATATGTATCAGTCTCAAAACGCAAAGCGTGCCTCTAGCCAGAAAAGACACGTGGTTTTCAGATTCCTTGTAATTTCACGTCGTAATGCTGGTCTAACTTTTCTTCTAGCTCAAGAATAAGGGGTCACTTAGGGGGTCACGTGATATTTTTTCGGCTTCGAATTTTTGGTTCGGGTTCCTTATCAAATTTTACGTGAAAATACTAGCCTAACTTTCTCCTCAAAGTTGAACATTTTCATTTTGGGCTATAGGGGGTCAATAAGGGCCATATAGGGGATTTAAATAAGGTTTTTGAGCTTCAGGACTGCCACCATCGGGTCGGGTCGTATACCACACTTCATGTTGTCATACTAGGGGGTGGCAACTTTTTTTCTTTTTTTTGAACTCGGACTAAAATTGGACGAGAAATCAATTGAGAATAGTCTTGAGGTTCAAAAATTTTGGGTTAGGTTCAGGCCCGTAGTTAGGGGGGGGACAGGGGGGGTCATGACCCCCCCCCCCCCCAATTTCGGGGAAGGGGGGGGGGGGCAAATAATGACCTGCGAAGCAGGTCATTGACCCCCCAGATTTGACTACTGTCTAAACATCTAAATTTTCATTGCTGAAAACATAAATTCTAATCAGTATTGGACATACAATGCTTGTTTTATCAATATTTCTTATTCAATAGCTATAAGCTATCAACTTGAATCTTGACACTTATCACAATCGAACATGATACTTACCATTGCCCATTGCCCATTTGCTTATTATTCTCGATTGCAAAATTGAAAATTGTTATCTATATCATTTAAATGCCCTGATTTATCTAACAAATTACTTATAGAATATAGATCATGGCACAGATAATGTCTGAACAGTGAGCATACCAGATAGTCACAGCTTCTGTATGGGCATTGGGCCTGCTTCAACACCTCAAGATGCCTCGATTTTCTGCTTTCTTATTGATGAAAAATGGTCTTTTTACCTGTATTCCTGCTAAAATTTTCCGGGGGGCTCCGTCCCCCTAGCCCCCGGCAAGGGGCTCTGCCCCTGGACCCCGTTGGGGGCTGCGCCCCCAAACACCTGCGCAGGCTCGGCGCTTCGCGCCGAGTTTCGCATCTGACCCCCCCCCCCCCATTTCAAAATCCTACCTACGGCCCTGGTTAGGTTGTCTTTTCTGGGGTGGTTGCCACCAACCTAAGTATCATAACAATTAAAAACAAGAATTGCGCCCGCTTAGTTAGGTCTCAGGCGGACGCTTTATATTTCCATCCTCATAGTGAGAAATATGTACATTAAACAAAGCATTCGTGATTCGCATTTGATGTAAGATATAAATAAAATATAATAAAAATCGCATAAATATAAAGAACATTCACCAGTGATTCAAAAGGGATGCTTCTAATATTTTTCATCCTGCTTCCGGGGTGAGGTCAGTTATCAGTAGTCAATGACTAAACACGGTTATTTGACATAAATGACAAGATGGCGACTGGACTTGGGACCAGTTCACAGTACATTACATTAATGCCCTCTGAATACCATCGGCTAGCTCAAATTATTTGTATAATAGTAGTGTTGAAAGTATTAAAACTTATATCATCAAAATAATCATCAAAAAAAGTTATTTGGAACGCATATACCGTAATGATCAAAGATCTTTAATTTTTCCTCAGGTATTAACTTGCCGCTTGGCACCTGATGGCAAGATACTAATAGTAATATTCTAATAATTTGTAATTGTTGCGGTCTTAAAGCTGACATCAGGCTCTATACATAATTTTTTACCGCGTCAAAAAAAATCAATCACAGCTAAAGATATCAAACGTCAAGTTGTGGAATGTTGATTGCACGATAATTCAGGA
This sequence comes from Mnemiopsis leidyi, assembly GCA_000226015.1. Lineage (NCBI taxonomy): Eukaryota > Metazoa > Ctenophora > Tentaculata > Lobata > Bolinopsidae > Mnemiopsis > Mnemiopsis leidyi. Next base: position 45,733 of record JH152907.1, on the reverse strand, counting down.
GTGAAAATCTCCATGGAAACGCGCGCAACTTAGCGCGCGTTTTCAGACGGCATTATGTGAAGCAATTATGCACCTCTAAAAAGCAATTATGCACCTCTTAAAAAGCGGACCGCTTTTTTGAACGCTGACCTTGCAATCGCAATAATCAAACATGGTTTTATCCAATTAACTTGATACCGTTCTAAAATTCTAAATCGATTAGCTAGACATGAATCTACCCTTTGGTACAAAAATCTGCGCAGAATTAACTGCCAGGGCTGTGATTCAGCAAACCCGGCTAACCCTACCCCTCTCACAACCACCACTTTAAACCATTCCTTTACTTTTTTGCCTTCGGCAAAAAAGCATGAGGATGGAAAATATATAACCACCGCACAAACATTGAATTAAGTTACAAAATATCACAATTATGGAGAAAATTACAAATACAAAAGCATAACAATAAAACGCGACAAACAATAAGAAACATTATCAATAATAATCGATCACTTTTCCAAGTCACTAATCTGCTCCTTCATAAAATTATTTTTTTCCATCTCTTATACTTTTTTGGCGAAGGCAAAAAAGTAAAGTAGATGGTTTAAAGTGGTCGGGTTTTAACACATAGTGCGCACCACCGTTACCATGTCGACAATGCATGTTTAATAAATTACCCCCGCAAAGTTATTCTACTCTGACTATATCTTTGGGAGTTTACTACCGATGCGCGGCATATGTATCAATAATAGAGTATTTCTCCTTAGTATTTTGTAAATTCAATATTTAATAGCAATGCTTATCTGACTTGTCCATGGTGTTTAGTTTAAGGGAAACCATTTATTTTGCGATAACACGGTAATAGATTACGTGATGCACGAAATGTAGAAACGCGAATTCCACAGCGTTATACTTTAACACACACAGCAATTGGCCAATTTTGAACTAGCTATACTTATAGCTATTGTAATTAGTTTTACTTTATGAAACCACATTAGGTTAACCGGCCGAAAATTCGCCTGTAGTGTTCTTTTGAATATTACGGAATCTTGTCTACTCAACTGATGACCGTTCCTGACCCTTATAAAGCTTTTTGGGACACTTTGCATTTAAATCATTGTAAATAACGAACTTTCGTCATATCTTCTAATATGATCATATCGACCTGTATGTATATGCTGTCGTCTTTGCATGCACAATAATCTGTTCTCTACCTTTACCCTTGATTTAGAATATTTTTACTATTACTAATTACTATGGCAGACTGTTTTCTGACTTGATCTCGCAACGTAGTTGTGGTTTGTCACAGTTAATGTTATCCCAACAATACCTTATGAACAATGAATCGCCCGGTTGCACCTGGTTTTATTTGTTAGTATTAATTACAGTTAAATTTGAAAAATGTCAGAGTTATCGTGTATCGGCTAACATGAAACATCTTAGCGTTCGAATGTTCGAAAAAAATGCAATATAAGCAGCGAGAGCCGGGTATCGGTCACCGCAAGCTAAGATTACTGCAAGTTAAAGACACTAAGACTTCGAACCCAACTTAAGCGGAAAATAGACCCAATCAAACTCATTTAACTGCACCGTCAAAATGATGTAAATCCGTTGTTAAAATTTCACGTGGCGAGTTTCAAGTTGTTGAATACGTCAAAAAATTGGCTCTAATTACGGCGTGTGCGATATTTTTTGAAATACGTAAGAATACGTGAAATTTCTTATCATTTAGAAAGTTTGACCATGCTAAAATTTGTCTGAAATACGTCTAAAATTTGTCCGAAATACACGCGCAGATTTAAATTAAATCGGATTACGTGAAATTTCGGCGACAAATACGTTTGCGTATGCATACGTTTGCTTCATGCTACGCTATGTATCTAACAGCATTGCCAAAAACAGGTACATATCCACAGCCGACGGTATCGTCACACAAATTAAATAAGATTGTTTAAGGGCCAATATTTTCCATGTAGCTGCCAAAAAAGTATCCAAATCGGAACACGAATTAGAGTCCAAACGGAAAGACAAAGTGTCATGAAAATTTCAGGTTTGACGGTGTTCTGTGGGTTAAGCTATGTGGAAAGTTGATCTGAAGGTCTTTAAAATGAATATTTTTAACTTTAAGCGAGAAGAAAAGTTAGAATAATCAGAAAAAGTATCACATTACCCCTGAATGACCCCTTATTCTCGAGCTACAAGAAAAATTAGACCAGCATTCAGACGTGAAATTACAAAGAATCTGAAAACCACCAGTCTTTTTTGGCTGGAGGCACGCTTTGCGTTTGCGACTTATTATTGTAAGCATCATGCTTTATACACGATATCGTTTCTTTACATTTTGAACCTATTAATAAAATATTTCTAGGTTTATATGTTTGACGATATTTAAATCGTCAGTTACTACGTGCCCAACGTTAGAATGAACAAAATCTGAATAATTAAGTACATTGGCAAGTGTCAGTGATCTAATCAAATTTAATGTAACTTAAATTTGATGTAACTTAAATTAAATGTTAAATTAAAAACTTTACTTCTTATGGGCGATACATTAGAAAATGTGGACCTGAATTTAAAATCATCTTTCCTTAAGGAGAGGTAGATCCAAGGGTCGAGTTATTAAAGTGGAAATGATAGCATTACAGGAGTTGTTGGCTGAGGTGTACCGGTGCCAGAATCTCAGAAGGTCCGTATGATAATCTGTGATCCGAGTATTGAAATTAGATGTGCTCATTTGTTGCACCAGTTGTCCAGTTACAGTTTTTAAGGATCAGTAGGCGCAGAAGGGGTGTCATTGTCTGAAGTCTAGTGATCGTCGAGGGTTCGAAAGTCGAAACCCACGTGAAGTCGAGGGTTCGAACCCCACGTGGAAACCACCCAGTCTCCTTAGAAACAAACGTCTAAGTTAACTACTTGACTGTTTTGCGGACACCATTGTTTTAGTTTATTCATAGAGTAGAGAGGTATATTTGGGGAGGCGTCATATATTCAACCAATCTGAAGATTGAAACCACTGTTTACTAGCTTCTTTAATAATCAAAGTTATTTCACATGAAGTGGGGGGCGGGGTTGTTCCGACTGTGATGATGTCATTATGGTGATTTACATCTGATATTTAGGGGGGTTTATGTAATGATGTCGAATGATGACAGAGGGGCAGGGGGTTAAAATTACCAAAAATTTGCTGACGTCATATTTGAACGACCCCTTTTTTGGACAAAATTTACATCCCCTTCCTATAATACCTTTCTCTATCATGGATTAAATGATTTCATACCGCAATATCCATAAAAAGATGCTATCTATGCTTATAATTGCTCAAGAAAAAGCGTTAGGTGTCGTCAAGACCCCAGAAACAGAGTTTTTTTGTTTCTTAGCTGTTATAATTGAACGACCGTTATAGTTTTTTCTCAGAGAAACTACTTTAGATTTTAATTTCAATAAAAATTCCCTTTTCCAAGAATAAGTTTGATTACAGAACAAAAAATACTTATATATAAAGCTGGAGAAATAGCCACTAAGAAGACTGATCTTTAAAGTAGATCAACTGTTTTATTAATTTAATAAAATTTCGACCTCGTAAGTCTTAACTTACTTATATCCTTTAGATACTAATACTAAACATTCTGTCCCTTGTATTTAAGTATTTAAAAGAATATTCCATAAAGGCTGACAACAAAAGCCCCCACAAGAACGGAAATTTGAGCGATTTCACCAGAGCTAGTACAAAGGTCAGTGCTGCAGAATTTAACACTGCACTTCAAGTCCGTCACGGACTCAGTCAAGAAGCCCTTTATCATTTCACAATATGCGTCTCCACCAATGTTTATACCGCAAGTAGTCTGGGTGGTCTCAGCCTTTACTTTCAAACCCCCAATTTCCATATTGTAACCCAGTG